>JAIUJO010003728.1:107500-110000 GCA_023846275.1 Vanilla planifolia
TTCCTCCTCTCCTTCTTTTTCAACTTCTTCCCGTTCTTCAACGTCTTCTTTTTCTTCTACTTCTCCTTCTTCTTCTACATTATCTTTCTCCTCTCACATCTTCTTCTCATTCTTCTTCTTCTTCTTCTTCTTCTATGTCTTCTTCTTCTTTTTCTACATCTTCTTCTTCACTTTCTTCTTCTCCTCTTATTTCTTGCTCATCATGTTTTTCATCTTCTTTTTTTTCTTCTTCTACTACTTCTTCTTCCTATTCTTCTTCTTCTTCTTATTCTTTATCTTCTTCTTCCTCCTCCTCCACCTCCTCCTTCTCCTCTATCTTCTTCTTCTTCCTCCTCCTTGTCATCATCTTCTTCTTCTTCTTCTTCCTCCTGCACCTCCTCCTCTTCTTCTTCTTCTTCTTCCTTATCTTTTTCTTCTTCCTCTCACTTCTACTACTTCTACTTCTTCTCCTTCTTCTACTTCTTATAATTCATCTTCTTCTACTCTTTTTTCTTCTTCCTCTAAGTTCTTCTTCTCATTCTTCTTCTTCTGCTTCTTGTTCTTCTTCATTTCCTTGTCCTTGTTCTTCTTCTTCGTCTTCTTTTCTTATTTTTCTTCTTCT
The DNA here is from genome assembly GCA_023846275.1 of Vanilla planifolia. Lineage (NCBI taxonomy): Eukaryota > Viridiplantae > Streptophyta > Magnoliopsida > Asparagales > Orchidaceae > Vanilla > Vanilla planifolia. The sequence continues at coordinate 108,102 of JAIUJO010003728.1, forward strand.
TCTTCTTCTTCTTCTTCCTCCTCTCCTTCTCCTTCTTTTGGTTCTTCTTCTTCTTCTTCTTCTTCTTCTTCTTCCTCTTCTTCTTCTTCTACTTTGTCTTCCTCATCATCATCATCTTCTTCTTCTACTTTTTTCATCCCTCCTTTTTTTTCTTTTTCTTCTTCTTCTTCTTCTTCCACTTCTTCTTCTTCTTCTTTTTCTTCTTGTTCTTCTTCTTCTTCTTCTTCTTCTTCTTATTCTTCTTGTTCTTCTTCTTCTTTGGCTTGTTCTTCGTTTTCTTCCTCTTCCACTTCTTCTTCTTCTTCTTCTTTTCTTTTTCACCTCCTTTTTCTTCTCCTACATTTTCTTCTTCTTCTTCTTCTACTACATCTTATTCTTCCTCTTACTTCTTCTTCTTCTTCTTTCTTTCCTTCCTCCTCCTCCTATTCTACTTCTTCTTCATATTTTTATTCTTCTTCAATATTTTCTTCTTTTTCTTCTTCTTCCTCTTCTTCTTCTTCTTTCTCATCATCATCATCTTCTTCTTTTTCTTCTTATTCTTATTCTTGTTCTTCTTCTTCTTCTTCTTCTATATCTTCCTCTTTTTCTTCTTTTTCTTCACTCTCTCCTTCTCCTATTCTTTCTTTTTCTTCTTCTTTTTCTTCTTCTTCTTCAATGACTACTTCTTGTTCTTACTTCTTCATCTTCTCCTAATTCTTCTTCCCCATTTTCTACTTCTTCATCTTCTTCTTCTTCTTCTTCCTCTTACTTCTTCTTCTTCTCTTTCTTCTTCTTCTTCTTCTTCTTCTTCTTCTTCTTCTTCCTTATTTTCTTCTTCTTCTTCTCCTTCTTCTTCTCCTTCTTCTTCTTCTTCTTCTTCTTCTTCTTCTTCTTTTGCTTACTTCTTCTTCTTCTTTTTCTTCTTCTACTTCATCATCATCATCTTCTACTTCTTCTTCTTCTTCTTCTTCATCTAGTTCTGCTTCTTCTTGTTCTTGTTCTTATTCTTCTCTTCATCTTCTTCTCTTACTTCTTCTTCCAGTTCTAGTTCTTCTTCTTCTTCTTCTTCTTCTTCTTCTACTTCTTCTTATCCTTCTTTTTCTTCCTTATCGTCTTCTTCCTCTTCTACTTCTTCTTCTTCTTCTTCTTCATCTTCCTCTTCTCCCTCCTCTTCTTCTTCTTCCTCTCCTTCTTCTCCATCTTATTATTATTATTATTACTATTATTATTACTAGTATTATTATTCTTCCTCTCTTACTTCTTCTTTCTCTTCTTGTTCTTCTTCTTCTTTTTGCTCTTATTCATTCTCTTCTTCTTTTGTTTGTTCTTCTTCTTCTACTTCTTCTTCTTCTTCTTCCTCCTCCTCTTCTTCTTCTTCTTCTTATTATTGTTCTTCTACTTCTTCTTCTTGCTCGTCTTCCTCCTCTTCATCTTCTTCCTCTTCTTCTTCTACTTCTTCTTCATCATCATCATCTTCTTCTGCTTCTCCTTCTTCTCCCTCTTCTTCTTCTTTATCTCCTACATCTTCTACTTCTCCATTTCCTTCTTGTTTTATTATTCTTGTTCTTTTTTTCTTCTTCTTCTACTTCTTATTCTTTTTCATCATTTTCTACTACGACAGCTACTTTCTCTTACTTCTTCTTCTGCTTTTTCTACTCCTCCTCCTTCTTCTTCTTATTCTTATTCTTATTCATCATCATCATCATCATCTTCATCAACATGTTCTCCTTCTTCTTCTTCTTCATCATCTTCTTCTTCTTCTTCTTCTACTTCTTCTTCTTCTCCTCTTACTTCTTCTTCCTCTTATGTTCTTCTTCTTCTTCCACTCCCTCTTCTTCTTCTTCTCTCTCTTCTTCTTCATTTTTCTCTTCTTCTTGCTTTTCTTCTTCTTCTTCCTCCTACTTCTTCTTCTTCTCTTAT
>JAIUJO010003728.1:115000-117500 GCA_023846275.1 Vanilla planifolia
TCATTTTCTTCTTCTTCTTTGTAGTCTTCTCCTTCTTCTTTGTCACCTTCTTCTTCTACTACTACTACTACTTCTTCTTCTTCTTCTTCTACTTCTACTTCTTCTTCTTCTTCTTCTTCTTCTTCTCCTCCTCCTCCTCCTACTTCTTCTTCTTGTTCTTCTTTGTCTTCCACATCTTCTTCCTCCTATTATTTTTGTTCTACTACTTTTTCTTCTTCATCATCTTCTTCTTCTTCTTCTTCTTCTTCATTTTCTTCTTCTTCTTCTTCCCTCTCTTTATCTTCATCTTCTCCTTCTACTTGTTCTCCTTCCTATTGTACTTCTTCCCCTTCGCCTTCTCCTTCCTCTTCTACTTCGTCTTCTTCTTCTTCTTCTTCTACTACTTCTCCTTCTTCTTCTTCTTCTTCTTCCTTCTTCTACATCTTTTTCTTCTTCCTCCTCTCTTACATCTTATTCTCCTTCTTCTTTTTCTTCTTCATGTTCCTGTTGTTCTTGATCTTCTACTTCTTCTCCTTCTCCATCTTCTTCTTCTTCTTTTCTTCTTCTTCTTTTTCTTCTTCTTTTTCTTCTTATAACTACTTCTTCTTCTTCTTCTTCTTCTTCTTCTTCTACATCTTATTATTCTTCTACTTCTCTTTTTCTTCTTCCTACTCCTTTGGTCCTTCTTCTTCTTCTTCTTCTTCTTCTTCTTCTTCTTCTTCCTCTTCTTCTTCTTCTCGTTACACTTCTCCTCCTTCCCATTCTACTACTTTTTTTCATCTTCTCCTTCCGCTTCTATTACGTCTTCTTCATCTTCTTCTTCTTCTTCTTCCTTCTTCTTCTTCTTCTTCTTCTACTTCTTCTTCTCTTTCTACTCCTTATAAACCATATCCTTCTTTGTCTTCTTATTCGCCTTCTGGTTCTTCTCCTTCTTCTCCTTCTTCTTCTTCTTCTTCTTCTTTTTCTACATCTTCTTCTTTAACCTCTTTTTCTTCCTCTTTCCCATCTTCTTATTCCTCTTCTTCAACTTCTCCTTCTTTTCTTCTTCTTCTTCTTCTTCTTGTCCATCTTCTACTTCTTCTTCTTCATCTTCTTCATCTTCTTCTCTTCTCCTTCAACTTCTTCTTCTCCATCTTCTCCTTGTTCTTCTTGTTCTTCGTCTTCTGCTTCTCTTTCTTCTTCTTCTTCTACTTCTACTTCTTCTTCCTTTTCATCTTCTAATTCTTCTTCTACTTCTTCCACTTCTTGTTCTTTTTCTACGTCTTCAAATTTTATTTCCTCTTCTTCTTCTTCACCTTTTACTTCTCCATCCTTTTGTTTTAATTTTTCTTCTTCTTCTTTGTCTTCTCTTCATCTTCTTCTTCTTCTTATTCTTCTTCTTCTTCTTCTTCTTCTTCTTCTTCTCCTTCCACTTCTTCTTCTTCTTCTTCTTCTTCTTCTTCCTCTACTTCTCCTTCTTCTTCTTCTTCTTCAACTTCTACTTCTTCTTCTTCCTCCTATTCTTCTTCCTCTTCTTCTTTTTCTTCTTCTTCTTCTTCTTTTTTGTCTTCTTCTTCTTCCTCTTTTCCATTTTGTTCTCCTCCTTCTTCTTCTTCTTCTTCTTCCTCTCCTTCTTCTCCTTCATCATCTTTTTCTTCTTCTTATTCTTCTTCATTTTCTTCATCTCCTTCTTCTTTCCTTTCATCTTCTTCTTCTTCTTCTTCTTCTTCATTTTTTCTACTTCTTGTTGTTGTTGTTCTTCTTCTTTTTCTTCTACTTCTTCTTCTCCTTCTTCTTCTTCTCCATTCTCTTCTTCTTTTTTTTTTCTTCTTCTTCTTCTTCTAATTCCTCTTCCACTTCTTCTTCTTCTTCTCCTTCTTCTACTTCTACTTCCTCTTTTTCTTCTTCTTCTTCTTTCTTTACTCCTACTTCCTCTTTGTCTTCTCCTTCTTCTTCTTCACTTTCTTCTTACTCTTCCTCTTCTTCTTCTTTCTCTTCCTCTTCTTCTACTTGTTTTACTTCTTCTTCTTCTTCTTCTTCTTCCTTTAAATCCTCCTTCTCCTTCTTCTTCTTCTTCTTCTTCGTCTTCTCCTTCTTCTCCTTCTTTTTCTTCTGCTTGTTCTCCTCCTATTTTTTCATATATTTCTTCATCTTCTTCTTCTATTACTTCTTCTCCTCGCTCTTCTTTCTCTTCATCTTCTCTTACTCCTTCTTCGTCATCTTCTTCTTCATCATCTTCTTCTTCTATTTCTTCCTCTTTTCCTTCTTCTTCTTCCTCTTCTTCTCCTTCTTCTTCTTCTTCTTCTTTTACTTCTTTTTCCTTCTTCTTCCTCCTTTTTCTGATTCTTCTTCTTATTCTTCTCATTCTTCTTATTCCTATTCTTCTTCTTTTGCGGTCTCTTCGACATCTTCTTGTTCTTCCTCTTCTCTTTCTTCTTCTTCTTTTTCCTCTTCTTTTACTTCTACTACTTCTCCTGCTTCTTGTCATTCTTCGTCTTCTTCTTCTTCTTCTTCTTCTTCTTCTTCTTCTCCTTCTCCTTCT
>JAIUJO010003728.1:122500-125000 GCA_023846275.1 Vanilla planifolia
TCTTCTTCTTTTTCTTCTTCGTCCTCTCCTTCATCTTCTTTGACTTTGTCGTCTTCTTCTTCTTCTTCTTCTACATCGTTTTCTTCTTCTTCTTCTTGTACATATTTTTCTTATTCTTCATCTTCTCCATTTTCTTTTTCTACTTTTTCTTCTTCTCCTTCTCCTTCTTCTCCTTCTTCTTCTTCTTCTTCTTCTTGATCTTCTACTTCTTCTTCTCATTCTTCTTTTTAATCTTCTTCTCTATCTCCTTCTTTTTCTTCTTCTTGTTCTACTTCTTTTTTTTTTTGCTTCTTCTTCTTTTCCTTTTTCTTCATGTTCTTCTTCTCCTTCTTTGTCTTCTTCCACTTCTTCTTCTTCTTCCTCTACTTCTTCTTCTTCTTCACCTTCTTCTCCTTCTCCTTCATCTTCTTCTTCTTAACCTTCTTCTAATTCTTCCTCTACTCCTTCTTCTTCTTCTTCTTCTTCTTCTTCTTCTTCTCGTTCTTCATCCCCTTCCTCTTTTTCATTTTCTTCTTCTTCTTTGTAGTCTTCTTCTTCTTCTTTGTAATCTTCTTCTTCTACTTCTTCTTCTTCTTCTTCTTCTTCTTCTACGTCTTCCACTTCTTCTTCTTCTTCTTCTCCTCCTCCTCCTACTTCTTCTTCTTTTTCCTCTTTGTCTTCCACATCTTCTTCTTCCTATTCTTCTTCTTCTATAACATTTTCATCTTCTTCTTCTTCTTCTACTACTTCTTCTTCCTTCTCTTTATCTTCCTCTTCTCCTTCTACTGCTTCTCCTTCCTATTCTACTTCTTCTTCCCCTTCATCTTCTCCTTCCTCTTCTATTTTGTCTTCTTCTTCTTCTTCTTCTACTTCTCCTTCTTCTTCTTCTTCTTCTTCCTTCTTCTCCACCTTTCTCTTCTTCCTCCTCTCTTGCATCTAATTCTCCTTTTTTTCTTCTTCATCTCCCTGTTGTTCTTGATCTTCTGCTTCTTCATCTTCTCCTTCTTCTTCTTCTTCTTCTTCTTTTGCTTCTTCTTTTTCTCGTACAACAATTTCTTCTTCTTCTTCTTCTTTTACATCTTCTTATTCTTCTACTTCTCTTTTTTTTCTTCCTACTCCTTATGTCCTTCTTCTTCTTCTCTTCCTCTTCCTCTTCTTCTTCTTCTCGTTACACTTCTCCTCCTTCCCATTCTACTACTTTTTTTCATCTTCTACTTCCTCTTCTATTACAACTTCTTCTTCTTCTTCTTCTTCCTTCTTCTTCTTCTTCTTCTCTTTCTACTCCTTATCAACCCTATCCTTCTTTGTCTTCTTATTCTCCTTCTCGTTCTTCTCCTTCTTCTCCTTCTTCTTCTTCTTCTTCTTCTACATCTTCTTCTTTAACCACTTTTTCTTCCTCTTTCCCATCTTCTTATTCCTCTTCTTCAACTTCCCCTTCTTTTTCTTCTTCTTCATCTTCTTCTCTTCTCCTTCAACTTCTTCTTCTCCTTCTTCTCCTTGTTCTACTTCTTCTTCATCTTCTGCTTCTCTTTCTTCTTCTTCTACTACTACTACTTCTTTTTCTTCCTTTTCATCTTCTAATTCTTCTTCTACTTCTTCCACTTCTTATTCTTTTTCTACTTCTTCAAATTTCATTTCCTCTTCTTCTTCTTCACCTTTTACTTCTTCCCAATCCATTTCTTTTAGTTTTTCTTTTTCTTCTTCGTTTTCTCCTTCATCTTCTTCTTCTTCTTATTCTTCTTCTTCTTATTCTTCTTCTTCTTCTTCCTCTACTTCTCCTTCTTCTTCTTTTTCTTCTTCTTCTACTTCCACTTCTACTTCTTCCACCTATTCTTCTTCCTCTTCTGCTTTGTCTTCTTCTTCTTCTTCTTTACCATTTTGTTCTCCTCCTCCTTCTTCTTCTTCTTTCTCTCCTTCTTCTCCTTCACCATCTTTTTCTTCTTCTTATTCTTCTTCATTTTCTTCATCTTCTTCCTCTTCTTCTTCTTCATTTTTTTCTATTTCTTATTGTTCTTCTTCTTCTTCTTTTTCTTCTACTTCTTCTCCTTCTTCTTCTTCTCCATTCTCGTCTTCTTCTTCTTCTTCTCCTTCTTCTTCTTCTACTTCCTCTTTTTCTTCTTCTTCTTTCTTTACTCCTACTTCACTTTTGTCTTCTGCTTCTTCTTCTTCTTCACTTTCTTCTTATTCTTCCTCTTTTTCTACTTGTTTTACTTCTTCTTCTTCTTCCTTTAAATCCTTCTTCTTCTTCTTCTTCTTCTTCTTCTTCTTCGTCTTCTTCTTCTTCTCCTTCTTTTTCTTCTTCTTATTCTCCTCCTATTTTTTCATATATTTCTTCATCTTCTTCTTCTATTACTTCATCTCCTTGTTCTTCTTCTTCTTCATATTCTCTTACTCCTTTGTCATCTTCTTCTTCATCATCTTATTCTTCTTCTTTTTCTTCTTCTTCCTCTTCTTCTTCTTCTTCTCCATCTTCTTCTCCTTCTCCTTCTTCAACATTTTCTTTTTTTTTTCTTTTTCTTCT
>JAIUJO010003728.1:142500-152500 GCA_023846275.1 Vanilla planifolia
CTTGTCTTTCTCCATCTTCTTCTTCTTCTTCTTCTTCTTCTTCTTCTTCTTCTTCGTCTTCTTCTTCGACTTCTTCTTCTTCTTCTCTGTCTTCTAGTTATCCAACTTCTTCTTCTTCTTGTTCTTACTATTCTTATTCTTCTTCTTCTTCTTCTACTTCTTTGACTTCTTCACCTTCTACTTCATCTTTTTACTCTTCTTCTTCTTCTCCTTCTCCTTCTTCTTCTACTTCTTTTTTAACTTTTTTAACTTCTCCTCCTTCTTCTCCTTCTTCTCCTTCTTCTTCTTCTTATTCTTCTTCTTCTTCTTCTTCTTCTTCTCCTTCACCTTCTTGTCCTTCTCCATCTTCTTCTCCTTCTTCTTGTTCTTCTTCTTCTTCTTCATCCTCTTCTTCTTCTTCATAATCTTCTTCCACTTCTACTTATACTTCTTCCTCTTCTTCTTCTTCTTTTTCTTCTTCTTATTCATTCTCTATTCATTCTTCTTCTTCTACTTTTTCCATTTTGTTCTTCTTCTTTTTCTTCTTCTTTTCTTCTTTTTCTTTTCATTCTCCTTCTTCTTTTACTTCTTCTTCGTATTCTTCTTCTTCTTTCCTTCTTCTTCAACTTCATCTTCTTCTTCTTCTTCTTTGACTTCTTCTTTTTTTACTTCTACTTCTTCTTGTTCTTCTTCTTCTTCTTCATCATCATCTTCCTCTTCTTTTTGTTCTTTTTCTTCTTCTTCTTCTTCTACCTCTTCTTCTTCTTCTTCTTCTTTTTCTTCCTCTTCTTCTTCTTCTTCTACTTGGTCATCTTCTTTTTCACCTTCTTCATCTCCTTCCTCTTCTACTTCTTCTTCAACTTCGTCTTCTTCTACATCGTCTACTTTGTCTTCTTCTTCACCTTCTCCTACTTCATCCTTCTCCTTCTTTTATTTCTTCTTCTTCTTCTTCTCTATCTTCTTCTTCTTTGACTTCTTCTGCTCTTTCTCCTTCATCATCATTTACTCCTTCTCCTTCTCTTTCTTCTTGTTCTTCATCATCATCGTTGTCTTGTTCTTCATCATCTTCTTCATCATCTTCTTCTTCTTCTTCTTCTTCTTCATTTTCATCTTCTTGTTCTTTTTCTTCTTCATCTCCTTCTTCTTCCTTCTTCTTCTTCTCCTTCTACTTCTTCTTCTTCAACTTCTTCTTCTTGTTATTTTTTTTTCTTCTTCTTCTTCTTCTTTTCTAGCCGTTCTTCTTCTTGTTGTTGTTGTTCTTCTTCTTCATCTTATTATTATTATTATTATTTTTATTATTTTTATTATTATTATTATTATTATTAATTATTATTATTATTATTATTATTATTATTATTATTATTATTATTGTTATTGTTCTTCTTGTTCTTCATCTTCTTCTTTTTCATCTTCTTCTCCTTCTCCTTCTTCTTCTCCTTCTACTCCTTGTTCTTCTTCTTGCTCTTCTTCTTCTCCTACTTCTTCGCTTTCCCCTTCTTTTTCTTCTTCTCTGTCTTGTTCTTCTTCTACTCGTTCAACATCTTGTTGTTCTTCTTTCTTCTTCTTCTTCTTCTTATTTTTCTTCTTCTTGTTCTTCTTTTTCTTCTTCTTCTGCTTCTTCTTCTTCTTCCTCTTCATCATCTTATTCTTCTTCTTCTTCTCGATCTTCTTCTTCTTCATTCTCTTCTTGTTCACCATCTTCTTCTCCTTCCTCTTCTTGTTCTCCATCCTATTCTTCTTTTTCTTGTTCTTCTTCTTCTCCTTCTTCTTTTCCTTCTTCTTCTTTTCTTTTGTCTTCATCTACTTCTTCTTCTTCTTCTTCTTCTCCTTCTTCTTCATTCTTCTTCCTTTTCTTTTTCTTCTACTTCATCTTCTTCTCCTCCTACTCCTCCTTCTTCTTGTTCTTCATCTTGTTTTTCTCTCCCTTCCTCTTCTTCTTCATCTTCTTCTTATTCTTATTCTTCTACTCCTCCACCTCCTTCTTCTTCTTCTTATTCTTCTTCTTATTCTTCTTCTTCTTCTTCTTCATTTTCTAATTCTTCTTCTTCCTCTTCTTCTTCTTCTTCTTCTTCTTCCTCTTTTTCTTCTTCTTCTTCTACTTCATCTTTTTCTTCTTCTTCATCATCATCACCTTCTTCTTCCCCTTCTCCTTCATCTTCTTCTTCTTCTTCATCACCTTCTTCATCTTCTTATGCTTATTCTTCTACTTCATCTTCTTCTTCTTTTTCTTCATCTTCTTCTTTTTCTGCTTCTTCGTCTACTTTCTCTTCTCCTTGTTCCTCTTCTCCTTCTCCTTCTTTTTCCTTTTCTTCTTATTCTCCTTGTCCTTAAATCTTCATCTTCCTCTTCTTCTTCTTCTTTTTCTTCTTCAATCATCCCCCTTCTTATTCTTCTCCTTCTTCTTCTTCTTCTTCAGCTTCTTCTTCTTCTTCTTTTATTTCTTCTTCTTCTTCTTCTTCTTCTTCTTTCTTCTTCTTCTTTCCTCTTCTTCCACATCTTCCTCTTCTTTTTTTTTTCTTCTTTTTCTTTGATTTCTTCTATTTCTTCCTCTTCTATTTCTTCTTCTTCTTCTTCTTCTTCTTCTTCTTCTTCTTCTTCTTCTTCATCTCCTTCTCCTACCTCTTCTCATTCTTCTTCTTCTTCATTGTCTTCTTCTTCTTCTCCTTCTTCTACTTTTACTTCTTCTTCTTCTCCTTCTTCTTCTTCTTCTTCTTTGCCTTCTTTTTCTTCTTTTTTTTGTTATTCTTCTTCTTCCTTCTCTTGTTCTTCTTTTTCTAATTTTTCTTATTCTTCTTTTTCGTCTTCTTCAAGTTTTGCTTCTTCTTCTTCTTCTTCTTTTTCTTATTCTCCTTCATCTTTTCCTTCTTTTTCTTCCTCTTCCTCTTCTTCTTCATCTTCTTGTTCTTCTTCTTTTTCGTCTTCTTCTTCCTCTTCATCTTCTTCTTTTGCCTCTACTTCTACTCCTTCCTCTTCTACTTCTACTACATCTTCTTCTTCTTCTTTGGCTTCGTCTTCTTCTTCTTCATCTTCTTCTTCTTTCGTCTTCTTCTTCTTCTTCTTTCTCCTTCTTCTTCTTCTTCTTCTCCTTCTTATTCTTCTTTATCAACTTCCTCTTCTTCCTCACCTTTTCCCTTTATTCATCTTCTTTATCTTCTTCTTTTTCTTCTTCTTCTTCATCATCTTCTTCTGCTTCTTTATCTTCTTCTTCCTCTTCTTCCTCTACTTCTTCTACTTCTTCTTCTTCTTCTTCTTCTTCTTCCTCTTCTCCTCCTCCTCGTCCTCCTCCTTTTCATCTTTCTTCTCCTTCATCTTCTTCTTCTTGTTTTTCTCCTTCATTTTCTTCTACTTCTTCTTCTTCATCTTTTTCTTCTTCTTCTTCTTCTTCTTCTTCCTCTTCTTTTTCTTCAACTTCCTCTTCTTATTCTACTTCTTTTTCTTCTTTTTCTTCTCGTTCTTCTTGTTCCTCTTTTTCTCCTCCTTCTTCTCCATGTTATTTTTCTGCTTCTTCTTCTCCATCATCTTCTTCTCCTTCTTCTTGTTCTCCTTCTCTTTCTTCATCCCTTCTTATTCATATTTGTTAATCTTCCTCTTCTCCTCCTCCTCCATGTTCTCCTTCATCCTCTCCTTCTATTTCTTTTTCTACTTTTCTTCTTCTTCTTCTTCTTCTTCTTCGTCTTCTTCTTCTTCTCCTTCTTCGCCTTCTTCTCTGTCTTCCTCTTTTCTTTCTTCTCTTACTTCTCCTTTTCCTGTTTCTTCTTTTTCTTTTTCTTCTTCTTCTTCGGCTTCTTTATCATCATCTTCATCTTCTTCTTCTTCAACTTTTTATTCTTCATCTTCATCATCATCATCATCTTCTTCTTCTACATCTTCTTCCTTCCTTCTTCTTCTTCCATTTCTTCTTCTTCTTCTCTAACTTCTTCTTTTCCTTCTTCTTCTCCATCTCCTTCAATTCCATATTGTTCTTCTTTTTCTTCTTCTTCTTCTATTTCTTCTTTTATTTGTTCTAAAACTTGTTCTTCTTCTTCTTCTTCTTATTCTTCTTCTTCTTCTATGCCTGCTCCTCCTCCTCCTCCTCCTCCTTCTCCTTCTTCTTCTTCTTCCTCTCATCTTTATTCTTCTTTTCCTTCTACTCTTTCTCCTTCTTCTTCCTCTTCTTCGTCTTCTTCGTTTTCCACCTCTTCTTATTCTTCTTCTTCTTTTTCTTCTTCTTCTCCATCTTCTCCTTCTTCTTCTTCTTCTTCTTGTGCTTCTTCTTCTCCTTCTTTGACTTCTTCAACTTCTACTTTTTCTTCTTCTTCTTCTTCTTCTTCTTCTTCTCCTTCTTCTTGTACTTCTCCTTCTTCTTTTTATTTTTCTTCTTCTTTGTCTCCTTCTTATTCTTCATCTTCTTCTTCATTTTCTTCTTCTTCGTCTTCCTCTTCCTCTTATTCTTCCTCTTCTCCATCTTTATCTTCTTTTTCTTCTTCTCCTTCTCCTTTTTATTTTTCTACTTGGTCTTCTTCTTCATCTTCTTGTTCTTCTTCTTCTACTTCTTCTTCTTCTTCTTCTCCATCTTCGTCTTTTTCTTCTTCATCTTCTTCACCTTCTTCTTCTTCTTATTCTTATTCTTCTTCTTCTTCTTCTTTTCTTCTTCTTCTTCTTCTTCTTCTTTTTGTTCTTCTTCTTCTTCCTCTTCTTTGTCTTCTTCTTCTTTTTCATCCTCTTCTTTGTCTTTTTCTTATTCTTCTTCTTCTTCATCTTCTTCTTCCTTGTCGACATCTTCTTCTTCTTCTAATTCTTCTTTTTCTTCTTCTACTTCTCCTTCCTCTTCGACCTTCTCTTCTTCTTCATCTTCTTTTTCATCACTTTGTACTTCTTCTTCTTCTTCTTCTTCTTCTTCTTCATCTTCTTATTCTTATTGTTTCTCTTCTCCCTCTTCTTCTTTTTTTTTCTTCTCCTTCTCCTTCCTATTTTTCTACTTGGTCTACTTCTTCAACTTCTTCATATTGTTGTTCTTCTTCTTATTATTCTCCATCTTCTTCTTTTTTCCTTGTTCTTCTTCACCTTCTTCTTCATCTTCTTATTCTTCTTCTTCTCCTTTTCTTCTACTTCTTCTTCTTCTTCTATTTCTTCTTCTTCTTCTTTGTCTTCCTCTTCTTTTTCTTCTTTGTCTTCCTCTTCTTTTTCTTCCTCTACTTGTTCTTCTTCTTCTTCTTTTCTTCTTCCATGTCAACTTCTTTTTCTCCTTCTACTTCTTCTCCTTCCACTTCTACTTCTTCTCCCTAGTCTTCTCCTTCCACTTTTACTTTTTCTCCATTTTAATCTTCTTCTTCTTCTTCCTCTTCTTCTTCTTCTTTTCCTCATTTTCTTCTTCCTTCTTCTTCTTCTTCTTCTTCCTCTTCTTCCTCTTCATATTCTTCTTCTTTTTCTTCTTCTTCTTCTTCTTCTTCTTCTCCTCGTTCTTATTCTGTATCTTCTTCATATTCTTCTACTTTCTCCTCTTCTTTATCTTCTTCATTTTCTTCTTCTTCTTCTTCATCATCTTCATCTTTTTTTTTTGTTCTTGTCCTTCTCCTACTTCTTTCTACTTCTTCTTCTTCTTTTTCTTCTTCTTCGTCTTCTTCTTCTTCTTCTTTTTCTTCTTCTTCTTCTTCTTCTTCTTAGTCTTCTTCTTCTTTTTCTTTTTCTTCTTTGGCTTCTCCTTCTTCTTCTTCTTCTTCTGCTTCTTCTTCTTCTTCTTGTTACTTCTTTTTTCTCTTCTTCTTTGTCGTCTACTTTTTAATATTCTTTTGTCTTCTTCATCTTTTTTTCTACTTCGTCTTCTTCTTCTTCATCTTCATGCTCATCTTCTTCTTCTTCTTCTTCTTTTCTTTTTGTTCTTCTTCTTCTTCATCTTTTTCTTATTCTTCTTCTTTTTCTCTCTTCTTCTTCTTCCTCTCCTTCTTCTTTTTATTCTTCTTTGTCTTGTTCTTCTACTACTTCTTCTTCTCCTTCTCTTTCTTCTTCTTTTCAACATCATCATCATCATCTTCTTCTTCTTAATCTTCATTTTCCTCTTCTTCTTCTTCGTCCTCATATTCTTCTTCTTCTTCTTCTTCTTCTTCTCCTTCTTGTTCTTCTCCTTGATCACTCTTTCCAGTTGTTCTTCTTCTTTGTATTCTTATTCTTATTCTACTTCTTCTTCTTCTCCTTCTTCTTCTTCTTACTCTTCTACTTCTCCTTCTTCCTCCTCCTCTTCTTTATCTTCTTCTTCTTCTTCTTCTTCTTCTTCTTCTTCTTTTTCTTCATCTTATTCTTCTTCTTCTTCATCTTCATTTTCGTGTTCTTTTTCTTCTCTCCTTCTTCTTCCATCTACTTCTTCTTCTTCTTCTTCCTTGTCAACACTTTTTTCTCCTTGTAATTCTTCTCCTTCCTCTTCTACTTCTCCTTCATCTTCTCCTTCTTCACCTACTTATTTTCTTCTTCATCATCTTCTTCTTCTTGCTCTTCTTGTTTTTCTTTTCTTCATCTTCTTCTTCCTTCTTCTTCTTCTTGTTTCTCCTCTTCTTCCTCTTCTAATTCTTCTTCTTTTTCTTCTTCTTCTTCTTCTTCTTCTTCTTCTTCTTCTTCTTCTCCGTCTTCTTCTTCTTCGTCTTCGTCTTTGTCTTCTTCTTCTTCTCTTCCTCCTTCTTATTCTTATTCTTCTTCTTCTTCTTCCTCCTCCTCTTTTTCTACATCTTCTTCTTCTTCTTGTCCTTCTTCTTCTTCATCTTCTTCTTGTTTATCATCATCTTCATCTTGATGTTCTTCTTCTTCTCCTTCTCTTTCTTCTTCCTTCTTCTTCTTCTTCTTCTTCTTCGTCTTCTTCGTCTTCTTCGTCTTCTTTTTCTTCTTCCACTTCTTCTTCTTCTTCTTCTTCTTTTTCTTCTTCCTCTTCTTGTTACTTCATTTTTCAATTCTTCATCGTCATCTTCTTTTTCATCTTCTTTTTCTTCTTCTTCTTCTTCTTTTCTTCTTCTTCTCCTTCATCATCATTATTTTCATCGTCATCATCTTCCTCTTCTTCTTCTTCTCCTTTTTGTTGTTCTTTTTCTTATTCTTTTTTTCTTCTTGTTCTTATTCTTCTTCTTTTTCATTTCTTCTTCTTCTTCTTCTCCTTCCTCTTTTTATTCTTCTTCATCTTCTTTTTCTACTTCTTCATCTTCTCCTTCTCTTTCTTCTTCTTCTTCTTCTTCTTCTTCTTCTTCTTCTTCTTCTTCTTATTCTTCATCTTGCTATTCTTCTTCTTCGTCCTCTTGTTCTTCCTCTTCTTCTTCATGATCTCCTTCTTGTTCTTCTCCTTGATCTGCTCTTTCCAATTCTTCTTCTTCTTCTTCTTCTTCTTCTTATTCTACTTCTTCGTCTTCTTCTTCTTCTTCTTCTCCTCCTTTTTCTTCTTATTCTTCTGCTTCCTCTTTTTCTTCTTCCTCCTCTTATTCTTTATCTTCTTCTTCTTCTTCTTCTTCTTCTTCATCTTCATCTTCTCATTCTTTTTCTTCTCCTTCTCCTCCTCCTCCTCCTTCTTCTTCTTCTTACTTCTTTTTTTTCTTCTTGTTCGTCGTCTTCATTTACATCTTCTTTTTCTTTTCTTCTTCTTGTTTTCTAATTCTTCTTCATCATCAACTTCTTCTTCTTCTTCTTCTTCTTCTTCTTCTACTTCTACTTCTCCATCTTCTTCTTCTCGTTGTTCTTCTTCTCCTTCTCCTTCTACTTTTTTTATTTCTTCTTCTTCTTCTTCTTCTTCCTCGTCTTCATCTTCTTCTTCTCCTTCTGCTTGCCCTTCCTTTTCTCCTACTTCTCTTTTTTCTTCTTCTTCTTCCTCTTCATCTTCTTCTTCTTTCTTCTTCATCATCATCATCTTCTTCTCCTTCTTCTTCTTCTCCTACTCATTAAACATCTTCTTGTTGTTGTCCTTCTTCTTCTTTTTCTTCTTATTCTTCTTCTTCTTCTTCTAGTTCTTCTTCTAATTCTACTTCTTCTCTTGCTTCTTCTTCTTCTTCTTCTTCCTCCTTTACTACTTCTCCTCCTCCTCCTCCTCATCCTTTTCTTCCTTCTTCTTCTTCTTCTCCAATTTCTTCTCCTTCTTCTTCTTTTTCTCCTTCTTCTTCTTCTTCTACTTCTACTACTTATTTTCTTATTCTTCATCTTCTCATTCTTCTTCTTCTCCAACTTCTTCATCTTCTTCTTCTTCTTCTTCTTCTTCTTCTTCTTCTTCGTTTTCTTCTTCTCCTCCTTCTTCTTCTTCATCGTCATCATCATCATATTCTTCTTCTTCTTCTCCTCCTCCTCCTCCTCCTCCCCCTCCTTCTTTTTCTTCTTCTTCTTCTTTATCTTCTTCATCTTCTTCTTTTTCTTCTTCTTCTTTTTCTTCTTTCTCTACTTCTTCTTCTTCTCTTTTTTCATCTTTTTTTTTCTTCTTCTTCCTCTTTTTCATCATCATCATCATCATCTTCTTCTTCTTCTTCTTTTACTTCCTTTTCTTCTCATTCTTCTTGTTCTTCTTTTTCTTCTTCTTCTTCTTCTTCTTCTTCTCCATCTTCATCTTCATCATCTTCTTCTTCTTCTCCGTCATTTTCTTTGCCTAAAAAATTCTTCTCCTTCTTTTTTTCGTCTTCTTCTTTTTCTTCTTCTAATTCATCTTCCTCTTCTTCTTCTTCTTCTTCTTCTTCTTCTTCTCCTTCTCCTCTTCCTTCATCTTCTCCTTCATTCTCTCCCTCTAATTCTACTTCTTCTTCTTCTTCTTCTTCTTCTTTTTCTCCTTCGTCTTCTTCTTCTCTGTCTACTTCTTCTCCTTCTTCTTCTCCATCTTTTTCTTCCACTTCTTCTTCTTCTTCTACGACATCTTCATTATCTTCTTCTTCTACTTCTTCTTCATCATCTTCTTCTTATTCAACTTCATCTTCTTCTTATTCTTATTTTTCTATTTCTTCTTCTTCCTTCTTCTTCTTCTTCTTCTTTTTCTTCTTCTACTTCACCTCCTTCTTCATCTTCTTTTTCTTCTTCTTCTTCTTCTTTTCTACTTCATCTACTTCTTGTTCTTGTTTTTAGTCTTCTTCTCCTACTTCATCTTCATCATCATCATTTTGTTCTTCTACTATTACTAAATTTTTTTGTTGAACTTTTCGTCTTTTACTTCTTTTTCTTCTTATTATTATTATTATTATTCTTCTTCTCCATCTTCTTGTTCTCCTTGTTTTTCTACTTCTTCTCCTTCTCCTCCTTCTTCTTCTTCATCTTCTTCCCCTTTGTCTTCTTCTTCTTCTCCTTCTTCCTCTCCTTTTTCTTGTCTTCCCCCTTCTTCTTTTTCTTTTACTTGTTCTTCTTCCTCTTCTCTTCTTTCTTCTTCTTCTTTTTCTTCTTCTTCTTCTTCTTCAACCTTCTTCTTCTTCTTCTTCTTCTTTGTCTCCTCTACTTGTTCTTCTCTATTTTCTTCTTCCCCTTCTTATTCTTCTCCTTCTCCTTCATCTCGTTCACCTTCTTTTTCTTCTTCTTATTCTTCTGCATCTTCTTCTTCATCATCATCATCTTCTTCTTCTTGTTCTCCTCCTTTCTCTTTCACCTTCTTCTTCTTTTTCTCCTTCTTCTTCTACTACTTCTTCTTCTTCTTCCTCTTCTTCTTCTTCTTCATCTTTTTCTTCTACTACTTCTTCTTCTTCTTATTTATCTTTATTTTCTTCCACTTTATCTTCTTCTTTTTCTTGCTCTTCTTTTTCTTCTTCATCTTCTTCTTCTTGTTCGTCTTCTTCCTCTTCTTCTTCTTCTTCTTCCTCTTCCTCTTCTTCTTCTCCTCCTCCTTGTTCCTCTCCTTCCTCTTCTTCTTCAACTTCTTTCTTTTCTTCTTTTTCTTCCTCTTCCTTTACTTCATCTTTTCCTTCTTCTTCTTCTCCTTTATCTTTTTCTTCTTGCTCACTTTCGAGTCTACTCCTTCCTCATCTTCCCCTTCTTCCTCCTCTTCCCCTTCCTTTTCTACTTCTTCTTCTTCTTCTTCTTCTTGCTTCTTTTTCTTCCACTTCTTCCTCATGTT
>JAIUJO010003728.1:160000-162148 GCA_023846275.1 Vanilla planifolia
AAAAAGGTGACAAAGAAGAAGAAGAAGAAAAAGTGAACCATATAAAAAAAACAAGTAGACGGAGGAAAGGAAAAAAGAAGAAGTACAAGAAGAAGAAGAAGAAAAAGAAGAAAAAGAAGAAAAAGAACAAGATGATGATGATGATGATGATGAAGAAGAACTATGACAAAAAAGAAGAAAATGAAAAAGAAGAAGAAGAAAAAGAAGAAGGAGAACAAGAAGAACAAGAAGAAGTAGAACCACATGAAATAGGAGAAGAAAAAGAAGGTTAAGAAGAAGAAGGAGAAGAAAAGGAAGAAGAAGACGAAGTACAATAAGAGGAGGAAGAAGAAGAAGAAGAAAAAGAGCAGGAAGAAGAAGAAAAAGAAGAAGAAGAAGAAGAGGAAGAAGAAGAAGAAGAGGAAGACGAAAATGAACATGAAGAAGAAGAAGTTGGAAAACAAGAGGATAGAGAAGAAGGAAAAGAAGAAGAAGAAGAACAAGAAGAAGAAGAAGAAGAGGAATAAGAAGAAAAAGAGAAATAACAAATAGAAAAAGTAAGAGAAGAAGAAGAAGGAGAAGAAGAAAAAGTAGAAGAAAGAGGAGGAGGACGAGGAGGAGGAGGAATTGGAGATGAGGGCGAAGAAGAAGTTGAAAATGAAGAAGTAAGAGAAGAAGAAGAAGGTGAAGAAGGAGGAGGAGGAGGAGAAGAAGAAGAAGAAGGAGTAATAGTATTAGTAGAAGAACAAGAAGTAGTAAGAGAAGAAGAAGAAGAAGAAGAAGAAGAAGAAGAAAATGAAGAAGAAAATGAAGAAGTAGAAGAAGAAGAAGAAGAAGAAGAAGAAGAAGAAGATGAAGAGGATGAAGAAGAAGTAGAAGAAGAAGAAGAAAAAGAAGAACAAGAAGTAGAAGAAGATCAAGTAGAAGAAGAAGAAGAAGAAAAAGAAAAGTAGAGGAAGAACATGAGGAAGAAGAAGAAGAAGATGATGATGATGATATTGATGACGAAGAAGAAAACTAAGAGTAAGAAGAAGAAGAAGAAGAAGCGGAAGAAGAATAAGAAAATTAAAAAGGAGGAGAAGAAGAAGAAGAAGAAGAAGAAGAGGCAGAAGAAGAAGTTGGGGAAGATGAGGAAAATGAAGTAGAAAAAGAAGAAGTTGAAGAAGAAGAAAATGATGATGAAAAAGAAGAAGAAGTTGATGATGAAGAATAATATGTAGAAGGAATAGAAGAATTAGAATATAAAGAAGAAGAAGAAGAAGAAGGAGAAGAGTTGGTAAAAGAAGTAGTAGAAGAAGAAGAAGAAGAAGAAGAAGTGAAGAAGTAGAAGAAGAAGAAGAAGAAGAAGAAGAATGAGAAGAAGGTAGTGGAAAAGAAGAAAGAGGAGAAGAGGAAGGAGAAGAAGAAGAAGAATAAGAAGAATAAGAAGAAGAAGAAGAATAGGAAGAAGAAATAGAACACGAAGAAGACGAAGTAAGAAAATGAGGAAGAAGAAGACGTAGAAGAAGAAGAAGAAGAAGAAGAAGAAGAAGAAGAAGTAGAAGAAGGTCATAAAGAAGAAGTACAAGAAGAAGAAGAAGAAGGACAAGATGTTGATGATGAAGAAGAAAGAGCAAGAAGAAGAAGAAGAAGACGAAGAAAAAGGTGAACAAGAAGAAGAAGCAAAGGAGGAAGAAGAAGAAGAAGAAAGTAGAGGAAAAAGAAGAAGATAAGGAACAATAATTTGGAGATGAAGTGGGTGAAGCAGAAAAAGAAGAAGAAGAAGACGAAGAAGAAGAAGAAGAAGACGGGGAAGAAGGGGAAGAAGAAGAAGAAGAAGAAGTTGAAGAATTAGAAGGTGAAGAAGAAGGCTGCTAAGAAGAAAAAGAAGCAGAAGATGTTGAAGAAGAAGAAGAAGAAGAAGAAAAAGAAGAAAAATAAGGAGAAGTAGAAGAAGAAGAAGATGGAGAAACTAAGGAAAAAGACGATGAAGAAGAAGATGATGAAAAATAAGAAGAGAAGAAGAAGGTGTAGAAGAAAAATGAGAAGAAGAAGAAGAAAATGAAGAAGAAGAAGAAGAAGAATAAAAAGAAGAAGATGAAGAAGTAGAATAGAAGAACAAGTAAGAGGAAGTGGAAGAAGTCATAGAAGAAGAAGTTAAAGGAGAAGAAGTAGAAGAAGAAGATGATA
>JAIUJO010000702.1:0-35000 GCA_023846275.1 Vanilla planifolia
GAAGAAAAGAAGAAGAAGAAGAAGAAGTAGAAGATGATGATGAAGAAGAATAGAGAAAAGAGAAATAACAAGAAGACGAAGAAGAAGAGGAAGACGAAGAAGTAGAAGAATAAGAAGAAGAAAAGAAGAAAAAGAAGATGAGAAAAAAGAAAGAAGAAGATGAAGAAGAAGAAGAAGAAGTAGAAGAAGAAGAAGATGATGATGATGAAGAAAAAGAAGAAGATGATGATGATGAAGAAGAAGAAGAAGACCAAGAAGAAGAATAAGATGATGAGAAAGAACAAGAAGATGAATAAAAAGAAGATGAAGAAGAAGACGACAAAAAAGAAGAAGAGAAGAAGTAGAGGAAGAAGAAGAAGAACAAGAACAACAAGAAGAAGAAGTATAAGAAGAAAAAGAGAAGAATAAGAAGTAGAAGATGAAGAAGGCAAAGGAAGAAAAAAAATAATAAGAAGAAGGAGATGATGATGACATTGAAGAGGAAGAGTAAGAAAAGAAGAAGAAGAAGTAGAAGAAGAACTGGAAGAAGAGGAAGAAGAAGAAGAAAAGGAAGTAGCAGATGAAGAAGAGGAAAAAGAAGAAGAAGACGAAGAAGAAGAAGAGGAAGAGAAAGAAGAAGAAGAAGACAAAGAGGAAGAAGAAGAAGAAGAAGAAGATGAAGAAGAAGAAGAAAAGAAGTATAAGAAAAAGAAGATGAAGAAGAAGAAGCAGAAGAAGTAAAAGAAGAAGAAGAAGAAGAATAAGAAGATGAAGAAGAAGAAGACTAGAACAAAGAAAAAGGAGGAGGAGAAGAAGAGGAAGAAGAAGAAGAAGAAGAAGAAGAATAAGAGAAGAAGTTGAAAAAGTAGTAGAAGAAGAATAATAAGAATAATAAGAAGATGAAGTGGAAGAAGAGGACGAAGAAGAAGACGAAGAAGAAGAAAATGATGATGTCGATGACGAAGAAGAAGATGACGAAGAAGAAGAAGAAGAAGAAGAAGATGAAGAAGATGGCAAAGAAAAAGAAGAAGAAGAAAAAGAAAATGAAAAGAAGGAAAAAGAAGAGGAAGAAGAAGAAGAAGATGATGATGATCACGAAGAAGAAGAAGAAGAAAAATTAGAAGAAAAAGAAGAAGAGAAAGGTGAAAAAGAAGAAATAGAAGAAGAAGAAGAAGAAGAAGAGGAGAAAGTAGTAGTAGTAGAAGAAGAAGAAGACAATGAAGAAGAAGAGGAAGAGGAAGTCAACGAAGAAGATGAAATTGAAGAAGAGGAAGAAGAAGACGACGAAGTTGAAGACCAAGAAGAAGAAGAAGAAGAAGAAGAAGAAGAAAAATAAGAAGAAGAAGAAGAGAAACTAGAGGAAGAAGAGGAGAAACAAGATGAAGAAGAAGAAGAGGAAGAAGAAGGCAACAGAGAAGATAAAGGCAAAGAAGTGGAAGAAGAAGAAGTCAAAGATGAAGACAAAGAAGAAGAAAAAGAAGAGGACAATGATGATGCTGATGATTAAGAAGAAGAGGAAGAATAAGAAGACGAACAAGAAGGAGAAGAAGAAGAAGATGAAGTCGAAGAAGAAGAAGATGGAGGAGAAGAAGAAGAGAAGAAGAAGAAGATGATGATGATGAACAAGAAATAGAAGAAGAAGAAGAAGAAGAAGAAGAAGAATAAGATGAAAAAGAAGATGAGGAAGAAAGAGAAAAGATGAAGAAAAAAAGACGAAAAAAAAGAAGAATAAGAAGAAGAATACGATGACGAAGAAGAAGACGAAGCTGGCAAAGATGAAGAAGAAGATTAAGATAAAGAAGAAGAAGAAAAAGAAGATTAAGAAAAAGAGGATGATGAAGAAGAAGAAAACGAAGAAGAGGGTTTGGAAGAAAATGAAAAAGAAAAAAATGAAGAAGCAGAAGAAAGTGGAGAAGAAGAAGAAGAAGAAGAAAAAGGGGAAGAAGATGAAGATGAAGAAGAACTAGATGAGGAAGACAAAGAAGAAGAAGAAGAAGAAGAAGAAGAAGAAGCAGAAGAAGGAAGATGTACAAGAAGAAGAAGAAAAAGAGGAAGAGGAAGAAGAAGAAGAATAAAGAATAAAGGGAAAAGACGAAGGAGAAGAAGAAGAAGAAGAAGAAGAAGAAGAAGGAGAAGCGAAAGAAGAAGAAGATAAGGAGGAATAAGAAGAAAAAGAAGAGGAAGAAGAATAGAAAGTAGTAGAAGAAGTTGAAAAAGAAGAAAAGAAGAAGAAAAAGAACAATAATGAGAAGAAAAAGAAGCAGAAGAAGAGATGGAGAAGAAGTAGAAGAAGTTGAAGGAGAAGAAAAGTCTGAAGAGTAAAAATAAGAGGTACCAGAAGGAGAAGAAGAAGAAGAAGAAGAATAAGAACAAGAAGAGGAAGTAGAGGAATAAGAAAAAGAAGAAGAAGAAGCAGTAAAACAAGTAGAAGAAGAAGATGATAATTATGTTGATGATGAAGAAGCAAAACAAGGAGAAGTAAAACACAAAAAGGAAGAAGAAAAAGAAGAATAAGAAGAAGAAAAAGAAGCAGAAGACAAACAAAAACAATGATAAAGATAAATAGAAAAAGAAGAAAAATAAAAGTAGAAAAAGAAGATGGGTAGAAGAAGTAGAAGGAGAAGAAGAAGTTGAAGAAAAAGGAGAAGTAGAACAAGAAAAAAAAGAAGAAGAAGAAGACAAAGCAGAAGAAGAAGAAGAAGAAGAAGAAGAAGAAGAACACGAGAAAGAAGAAGAGGATAAAGAAAAAGAAGAAGTCGATGAAGAAGTAGAAGAAGAAGATGAAGGCGACGAGAACGAAGAAGAAGAATAACAAGCAGTAGAACAAGAAGAAGAAGAACAAGAAGAAGAAGAACAGCAATAAAAAGACGAAGAAGAAGAAAAAGAAGAAGAAGAAGAAGAAGAAGAAAAATAAGGAGAAGAAGAAGATGATTATGATGAAGAAGAAGAAGCAATACAAGGAGAAGAAGTAGAAGATGAAAACAAAGAAGAAGAAGAAGAATAAGAAGAAGAAAAAGAAGTAGAAGATGAAAAAAAAATAATAATAAAGATAAAAAGAAGAAAAATAAAAGTAAAAAAAGAAGAAGATGGTAGAAGAAGTAGAAGAAGTAGAAGAAGGAGAAAAAGAAGTAGAAGAAAAAGAAGAAGGAGAAGTAGAACAAGAAAAAGAGGAGGAAGAAGAAGAAGAGAAGAACCAGACGAGGAGGAAGCAGAAGATGAAGAAAAAGAAGAAGAAGAAGTCGATGAAGAAGTAGAAGAAGAAGATGAAGGCAATGACAATGATGAAGAAGAATAACAAGAAGTAGAGCAAGAAGAAGAAGAAGAAGAAGAACAACAACAAAAACAAAAAGGCGAAGAAGAAGAAAAAGAAGAAGAAGAAGAAGAAGAAGAAGAAGAAGAAGAAGAAAAATAATAATAATAATAAGAAAAAGAAGAAGAAGGAGTAGAAAAAGGAGAAGATGAAGAAGAAGAAGAAGAAGTAGAGAACAAGAAGAAGAAGAAGAAGAAGTAGAAGAAGAAGAAGAAGAAGAAGAAGTAGAAGAAGAAGAAGAAGAAGAAGGAAGAAGAAGAAGAAAAGGAAGAAGAAGGAGAAGAAGTAGAGGAAGATGAAATAGAAGAAGAAGAAGAAAAAGGAGGGAAAAGAGAAGGAGAAGAAGAAGAAGAAGAAGAAGAAGAAGAAGAAGAAAAAGAAGAAGAAGAAGAAGAAAAGGAAGAAGTAGAAAAAGAAGTTGAAGAAGAAAAAGAGGAAGTAGAAGAAGTAAAAGAAGAAGAAGAGAAAGTGTAAAAAAAAAGAAGACAAAGACGAAGAAGAAAAAGAAGAAGAAGAAGAAGAAGATGAAGAAGAAGAAGGTGATGATGAAGAAAGAGAAACTGAAGATAAAGAAGAAGAAGAAAAAAAAGAAAATAAAGAAGAAGAATACAGAGAAGAAGAAGAAGAAGTAGAAGAAGTAGAAAAAGAAAAAGAAGAAGAAGAAGCAAAAGAAGAAGACAATTAAGAAGAAGAAAACGAAGACAAACAAGAAGAAGACGAAGAAGAAGAAGGTGAGGAAGAAGAAGAGCAAGAAGAAGAAGAAGAAGTGAAATCGAAGAAGAAGAAGAATAAGAAGAAGAAGAGAAAAAAAGAAGAGCAAGGCGACGACGAAAAAGAAGAAAAAGACAAACAAGAAAATGACGAAAAAGAGGAAGAAGAAGAAGACAAGAAGAAGAAGACAAGAAGAAGAAGATTTTGAAGAAGTAGAAGAATTAGAATAAGAAGATGACGAAGGAAAAGAAGAAGAGGAAGAAGAAGAAGAAGAAGAAGAAGAAGTGGAAGAAGAAGAAGATGATGAAGAAGAATAAGAAGAAAAAAAAACTAGACACAGAAAAAGGTGAAGAAGACGAAGACGAGAAGACAAAGTCAAAAAAGAAGAAAATGAAGAAGAGGAAGAAAAAGAAGACGAAAAAGAAGAAAAAGAGGAAGAAGAACAAATAGAGGCAGAAGTAGAAGACGAAGAAGAAGAAGAAGAAGAAGAAGAAGAACCACAAGAAGAAGAAGATAAAGAAAAAGAGGAGAAGGAGGAGGAAGAAGAACAAGAAGAAGAGGAAGAGAAGATGAAGAATAAGATGAACAAAAGGAAAAAGAAGAAGGTTAGGAAGAACAAGAAGAAAGCGAAGAAGAAGACGAAGACGAAGAAGAAGAAGAAAAAGGAGAACAAGAAGAAACAGCAGAAGAAGAACAAGGAGGAGAAGAAGAAGAAGAGGAGGAAGATGAAGAAGAAAAAGAAGACAAAGAGGAAGAAAAGGAAGGCGAAGAAGAAGAAGAAGAAGAAGAAGAAGAAGAAGAAGAAGATGAAAAAGAAGAGGAAGAAGTAGAAGAAGAAGAAGAATGCAAAGAATAAAAAGAGGTAGAACAGGAAGAAGAAAAAGAAGACAACGTAAAAGAAGAAGAAGAAGAAAAAGAAATAAAAGAAGATGAAGAAGAAGAAGATGAAGAAGAGGAAGAAGAAGAAGAAGAAGCTGAAGAAGAAGAAGAAGAAAAAAAAGAAGAAAAAGAAGAGCAACAAGAAGATGAAGGAGCAGGAGATGAAGAATAAGAAGAAGAAGAAGAAGAGGAAGTAGAAGAAGAAGAAAAAAAAAAAGAAGAAACAGAAGGCATTGAAGAAGAAGAAGAAGACGAAAAAGAAGAAGAAGAAGAAGAAGAAGAAGAGGAAGAAGAAGAAAACAAAAAAGAAGAAGAAGAAGACGATGAAAAAGAAGATGAAGAAGACGAAGAAGAAGAAGAAGAAGAAGAAGAAGACGACGAAGAAGAAGAAGAAGAAAACAAAGAAGAAGAAGAAGAAGAAGAAGTGGAAGAAGTCAAAGAAGAAGACAAACAAGGTGAAGATGAAGTAGAAGAACACAAAGAAGAAAAAGAGGAGGAGGAAGAAGAAGAAGAAGAAGAAGAAAAAGAAGAAGAAGAAGATGAAGAAGAAGATGAAGAAGAAAAGAGGAGGAGGAAGAAGAAGAAGAAGAAGAAGAAGAAGAAGATAAAGAAGAAGAAGAAAAAGAGGAAGTCAGAGATGATATGCATGATCAAGAATAAGGAGAAGAAAAGTAGGAAAATAATAAGAAGAAGAAGAAGAAAATGAAGAAGTTAAAGAAGAATAGGAAGAAGAACAAGGAGAAGGAGAAGAGGAAGAAAAAGAAGAAGAAGGAGAAAAAGAAGACAAAGCAGAAGAAGGGGAAGATAAATAGAAGAAGACAAAAAAAGGAGAAAAAGAGAAAGAAGAAGTAGAAGAAGAAGAACCAGAAGAACAAGTAGAGGTCGAAGAAGAAGAAGAGGAAGAAGAAGAAGAAGAAGAAGAAGAAGACGAAGAATAAGAAGACGAAGTAGAAGAAGACTAAGAAAGGAAAGATGAAGAAGATGAAGGGGACAAAGAAGAAGAAGAAGAAGACGAAGAAGAAGTTGAAGAAGAATAAGAAGAAGAACAAAGAGAAGGAGAAGAGGAAGAAAAAGAAGGAGAAAAAGAAGACAAAGCAGAAGAAGGAGAAGAAAAATACGAAGAAGAAGAAGATAAAGTAGAAGAAGACAAAAGAGGAGAAAAAGAAAAAGAAGAAGAACCAGAAGAACAAGTAGAGGTCGAAGAAGAAGAAGAGGAAGAAGAAGAAGAAGAAGAAGAAGAAGAAGAAGAAGAAGAAGAAGAAGACGAAGAAGAAGAAGACGAAGTAGAAGAAGACTAAGAAGGGAAAGACGAAAAAGATGAAGGGGACAAAGAAGAAGAAGAAGAAGAAGACGAAGAAGAAGAAGAAGAAGAAGAAGGAGAAGAAGAAGAAGAAGAAGAAGAAGAAGAAGAAGAAGAAGAAGTTATTCAAGAAGAAGAAGGAGAAGAACAATAAGAAGAAGAAGACTAAGAGAGAAGAAAAAGAAGAAGTAGAAGAAGAAGAAAAAGAAGATGAAGAAGAAGACAATGAAGAAGAAGAAGAAGATGAAGATGAAGAAGATGAAGAAGAAGAAGAAGACAAAAAAGTAGAAGACGAAGAAGAGGAAGATGGAGAATAGAAAGAAGATGAAGAGGAACAAGAAGAATAAAAAGAAGAAGTAGAACAAGAAGAAGAAGAAGATGAAGAAGAAGAGGTAGAAGAACGAGAAGTTAAAGAAGCCAAAGAAGAAGAAGATGATGATGACGAAGAAGAATTAGAGGAAGAAGAAGAAGAAGACAAAGAGGAAGAAGATCAAGAAGAAGAAGAAGAAGAAGAAGAAGAAGACGAAGAAGAAGAAGAAGCAGAAGAAGAAGAAGAAGAAGAAGAAGAAGAAGAAGTAGAAGAAGAAGAAGAAGAAGAAGAAGAAGAAGATCAAGAAGAAGACAAAGGAGAAGTAGAAGAAAAAATGTAGTAGAAGAAGAATAAGTAGAGGAAGATGATAAAGAAGAAGAAGAAGAAGAAAATGGAAATGAAGAAAAGATTAAGAAGAAGAATAAGAAGAAGAAGAAAAAGGAGAAGAAAAAGAAGAACAAGAAGAAGTAGTAGTAGTAGTAGAAGTACAAGAAGTAGAAGAAAGAGAAGAAGAAGAAGAAGAAGAAGAAGAAGAAGGCAAAGAAGAAGAAGAAGAACACAAAGAAGATAATGGAGAAGAAGAAGAAGAAAAAAGGAAGAAGAATAAGATGATAAAGTTGAAGAAGAGGAAGAAGAAGAAGAACAAGAAGAAAAAGAAGATGAAGAAGAAGAAGAACAACAATAACAAAAAAAAAGATGACAAAGAAGAAGAAGAAGAGGAAAAAGAAGAAGAAGAAGTAGAACAAGTACAAGAAGAAGAAGAAGAAGAAAAAGAAGTAGAAGAAGGAATTGAAGAAGAAGAAGACGAAGAAGAAGAAGAAGAAGAAGAAGAAGAAGAAGAAATCAAAGAAGAAGAAGAAGAAGAGGAAGATGAGGAAGAAGAGGAAAACAAAGAAGAAGAAGTCAAAGAAGAAGAAGAAGATGAGGAAGAAGAAGAAAACAAAGAAGAAGAAGTCAAAGAAGAAGAATGAGAAGAAGAAGAAGAAGAAAATTTAGAAGTAGAAAAAGAAGAAGAAGAAGAAGAAGAAGAAGAAGAAGAAGAAAAAGAAGAAGATGATGAAGATACAAAAGTTCATGTAAAGAAGAAGAAGAAGAAGAAGAAGACAAGCAAGAAGATGAACAAGAAAAAGGCTATGACGAGGAAGAGGAAGAAGATGATGATGAAGAAGAAGAAGAAGAATAAGAAGAAGAAAAAGAAGAAGAAGAAGAAGAAGAAGAAGAAGAAGAAGAATATTAAGAAGAAGACGAAGGAGAAGGAGAAGATGATGAAGAAGAAGATGATGATTAAAAAGAAGACAATGTAGAAGAAGGTGAACGTAAAGACGAAAAAGAAGAAGAGATAAATATGAAGAAGAAAAAGAGGAAGAAGAAGAAAAAGAAGAATAGGAAGAAAAAGAAAAAGTAGAAGAAGACAAAGAAGTAGAGCAAAAAGAAGAAGAAGAAGAAGAAGAAATGGATAATGGAGAAGAAGAAGGACAACAACAAGAAGGAGACAAAGAAGAAGTAGAACAAGAAAAAGAACAAGATGATGATGATGATGTTGAATAAGAAGAAGATGAAGAAGAAGAATAGGAAGAAGAAGAAGAAGAAGAAGGCATAGAAGAAGAAGAAAACGAAGGAGAAGAAGAAGAAGGAAAAGAAGAATAAATCAAATAAGAGGAAGACAGAGAAGAGGAAGAAGAAGAAGAAGACAAGGAAGAAGAAGAAGATGAAGAAGAAGAAGAAAAAGATAAAGAAGAAGAAGAAAAAGATGAAGAAGAATACGAATAAGAAGATGAAGAAGAATAACATGAAGAATAAAAAGAAGAGGAAGTAGAAGAAGAAGAAGATGAAGAAGAGGAAGAAGAAGAAGATGAAGGAGAAGAAAAAGAAGAGGAAGGAGAAGAAGAAGAAGATGATGAAGAAGTAGATGAAGTGTTGGAAGAAGAATAAGAAGAAGAAGTAGAAGTGCAAAAAGAAGAACAAGAAGAAGAAAATAAGAAGAAAAATATTATGTAGAAGAAGAAGGGGAAGGAGAAGAGGAAGAAGAAGAAGAAGAAGAAGAAAAAGAAGAAGAAGAAGAAAAAGAAGACAGTAGAAAAAAGCAATAAAGAAGACAAAGAAGAAGAAGTTGAAGAAGAAAAAGGCAAAGGAGGAGAAAAAGAGGAGGAGGAAGTAGAAGAACAAGAAGTCAAAGAAGAAGAAGAAAAGAAACTAATGAAGAAGAAGACAAAGAAGAAGAAGGAAAAAAAGAAGAAAGCAAAGAAGGGGAAGATAAAGAAGTGGAAGAAGGGGATGGGGAAGAAGAAGAAGAAGAAGAAGAAGAAGGAGAAGACAAAGTAGAAGAAGAAAAGAAGAAGAAGATAATGGAGAAGAAGAAGAAGAAAAAGAGGAGGAAGAAGAAGAAGAAAACCCAGAAGAAGAAGAAGAAGTCAAAGAAGAATAAGACGAAGAAGAGGAAGTGGAAATGAGAAAGGCAAAGATGACAAAGAAGTAGAAGAAGAAGAAGAATAAGTAGTAGAAGAAGAAGAAGGAGATGGTGAAGAAGAAGAGCAAGAGGAAGAAAAAGTTAAAGAAGTAGAAGAAGAAGAAGATTAAGAAGAAGAACAAGAGGGGAAAAGAAGGAGAAGAAGACAAAGAATAGGAAGATGAAGAAGAAGAAGAAGAAGAAGGAGAAGAAGAAGAAGTTGAGGAAGAAGAAGAACAAAAAGAAGACAAAGGAGAAGAAGAAGAAGAAAAAGAAGTAGAAGAAGAAATAAAAGTAGAAGAAGAAGATGAAGAAGAAAAAGAAGAAGCAAATGAAAATGAAGGATAAGATGAAGAAGAACAAGAAGAAGAAAAAAGAAAAAGGAGAAGAAAAAGAAGAACAAGAAGAACAAGAAGAAGTAGAAGAGAAATAAGAAGAAGAAGGAGAAGGAGAAGAAGAATAAGAATAAGAATAAGAAGAAGAAGAAGAAGAAAAGGAAGAAGAAGAAGAAGAAGAAGAAGAAGGTGAAGAAGAAGAAGAAAAAGAACACGAACAAGAAGAAGAAGACGAAGAAGAGGAAGAAGAAGAAAAAGAAGAAGAAGATGATGATGATGATGATGATGAAGAAGAAGAAGGACATTAACAACAAAAAAAACATGACAAAGAAGAATAAGAAGTGGAAGAAGAAGAAGAAGAGGAAGAAGAAGAAGAAGAAGTAGAAAAAAAAGAAGAAGAAGAAGAAAAAGAAAAAGAAAAAGAAGAAGAATAAGGAATTGAAGAAGAAGAAGAAGAAGAAGAAGAAGAAGAAGTAGAAGAAGATAAAGATGAAGAAGAAGAATAAGGGGAAGACGAAGAAGAAGAAGAAGAAAACGAAGAAAATGTAAAAGAAGAGGAAAAAAGTTAAGACAAAGAAGAAGAAGAAGAAGAGAAAGAACAAGAAGACGATGAAGAAGAGGAAGAGGAGGAAGAAGAAGAAGAAGAAGAAGAAGAAGAAGATGAAGGTGAAAATGAAGAAGAAGAAGAAATAGAAGAAAAGGAAAAAGAAGAAGAGGAACAAGAAGAAGAAGATGAAGTTGATGAAAAAATGAAGAAGAAAAAGAAGAAGTAGAAGAAAAGAAGAAGAAGAAGAGAACGAAGTAGAACAAGAAGAAGAATGAGAAGACGAAGAAGAAGAAGAAGAAGAAGAAGAAGGAGGAGGAGGAGAAGCACAAGGAGAAGAACCAGAACAAGAACAAGAAAAAGACAAAGAAGAACAAGATTAAGAAGAAGAAGAAGAAGCAGAAGAAGATGCATAAGCAGAAGAAGAAGACGAACAAGAAGAAAAAGTTAACAAAGAAAAGGAAGATGATGAAGGGGAAGATGAAGAAGTTGAAGAAGAAGAAGAAGAAGAAGAAGAAAAAGCAGAACAAGAAGAAGAAGTGAAAGAAGAAGAAGAAGAAGAAGAAGAAGTGGAAGAAGAAGAAGAAGGCGAAGAACAATATGAAGAATAAAAAGAAGCAAACGAAGAAGAAGAAGATGAAGATGAAGAATAAAAAGAAGCAAACGAAGAAGAAGAAGAAGAAGAAGAGGTAGTAAAAGAAGAAGAAGAAGACTAAGAAGAAGGATATGATAACAAAGAAGAAGAAGAAGAAGAAAAAGAAGAGGAAGAGGAGAAGAAGAAGAAGAAGAAGAAGAAGAAGAAGACAAAGAAGAAGAAGAAGAAGTCAAAGAAGAAGAAGAAGAAGAAGAAGGAAAATATGAAGATGATGAAGAGGATGAAGAAGAATAAGAAGTAGAAGAAAAAGAAGAAGAAAAAGGAGAAGGAGAAGATTTATTAGAAGAATAAGAAGAAGAATTACGAAATGAAGGAGAAGGCAAAGAAGAAGATGAAGAAGAAGAAGTAGTAGAAGAAGAAGAAGAAAAGCAAGAAAAAGAAGAGAAAGAGGAAGAAGAAGAAGAAGATGAAGAAGAAGAAGAAGAAGACGATGAAGAAGAAGAAGCTGAAGAAGAAGAGGAAGAGGAAGTGGAAGAAGAAGAAGAAGAAGAAGAATAAGAAGAAAAAGAAGACGAGGATTAAAAAGAAGAAGAAGAAGAAGACAAAGAAGAGCAAGAAGTAGAAGAAGATGAAGAAAAGTAATAAAAAAAAAGAGGAAGAAAAAGAGTAGAAGGAGGAGGAGAAGAAGAAGAAGAAGAAGAACAAGAATAAGAATAAGAAGAAGAAGAAGAAAAAGAAGAAGATGACGAAGAAGACCATGATAAAGAAGAAGAAGAATTCGAAGAAGAGGAAGATGAGGAAGAAGAGGAAGAAGAAGAAAGGTAAAAATGAAGAGAAGAAGAAGAAGTAGAAGAAGCAAAAGCAGAAGAAGAAGAAGAAGAAGAAGAAGAAGAAGAAGAGGAAGATGAAGATGATGAAGAAGACGAAGTCAAAGAAGTGGGAGAAGAAGAGAAAGAAAAAGAAGAAGAAGAAGAAGAAGAAGTCAAATGTGAAGTAGTTGAAGAATAATAAGTAGAAAAAGAAGAAGAAAAAGAAGAAGAAGAACATGGAAGACAGAGAAGAAGAGAGGAAGAATAAGAAGTAGAAGAAGGAGAGGATGAAAAAGAAGAAGAAAAGATGATGATGATGAAGAAGAAGTAGAAGAAAAATAAGAATAAGAATAAGAAGAAGAAGGAGAAGAGGAAGACTACAATGAAGAAGAAGAAGAGAAAGACGAAGATGAAGATAAAGAAGAAGAAGAAGTAGAAGGAAAGGACCAAAAAGAAGAAGGAAAAGAAGAAGAAGGAGAAGTAGACGAAGAAGAAGAAGAAGATGATGATGATGATGAAATTGATTATCAATGAGAAGAAGAAGGAGAAGATGAAAAAGATGAAGAAGAAGAAGAAGAAGAGGAAGAGGAAGAAGAAAACAATAAGAATAACAAAAGAAGAAAAAGAACTATAAGAAGAATCAAAAGAAGAAGAAGAAGAAGAAGAAGCAGAAGAAGAATAAAAAAGTGGAGAAAAAGAACAAGAAGAAGAAGTAAAATAAGAATTAGAAAAAGAAGAGGAAGAAAAAGGCGAAGAAGAAAAAGGAGAAGTATAAGAAGAACAAGAAGAAGAAGAAGAAGACTAAGAATAAGAAGAAGAAGAAGAAGAACAAGAAGAACAAGAAGAAAAAGAAGACGAAGAAGAAGAAGATGAGGAAGAAGAAGATGACTAAGAAAAAGATCAAGAACAAGACGAAGAAGAAGAAAAGGGAGAAGAAGAAGAAGAACAACAACAACAAAAAGAAAACGAAGAAAAATGAAGAAGAAGAAGAAGGAATAAAAGGAGAAAAGAAGGAGAAGAAGAGGAAGAAGAAGGAGAAGTAGATGAAGAAGATGAAGTAGAAGAAGAAGGAGAAGAAAAGAAGAAGAAGAATAAAATGAAGAAGAAGAAGAAGAAAAGAAGAAGAAGAAAAGAAGAAGAAGAAAAGAAAGAAGGGAGAGAAGAAGTAAAAGAAGTAAAGGAAGTAGAAGAAGAAGAAGAGGAGGAGAAAACGAAGAAGAAGAAGAAGGAGACGAAGAAGAAGATGAGGAAGAGGAAGAAGAAGAAGACGAAGATGAAAAAGAAGTAAAGGAAAAGGTAGAAGTAGAAGAAGAAGAAGAAGAAGAAGTAAAAGATGACAACAAAGAAGTAGAAGAATAATATTAATAAAAAGAAGAAAACAATGACAACAACAAGAACTAGAAGACAAGAAGAAGAAGAAGTAGAACATGAAGAAGAGGAAGAATAAGAATAATAAGAAGAAGAGGAAGAAGAAGTAGAAGAATAAAAGAAGAAGAAGAAGAAGGAGAACAAGAAGAAGAAGAAGAGGAAGAAGAAGAAGAAGAAGGAATAGAAGGAGGAAGTAGAGAAGAAGAAGAAGACAAAGAAGATAAAAAAGAAGTAAAAGAAGAAGAAGTAAAAGATGAAGAAGAAGAAGAAGGAGAAGAAGAAAATGAAGAAGAAGAAGAACAAGAAGTAGAAGAAAAGCAAGAAGAATAAGAAGAAGATGAAGAAGAAGAAGAAGAAGAAGAAAAGGAAGAAGAGAAGAAGTTTATGGAGAAGTAGAAGTAGAAGAAGAAGAAGAAGAAGAAGAAGAAGAAGAAGGAGAGGAAGGAGAAGAAGAAGATGAAGAAGAAGAAGAAGAAGAAGAAGAAGAAGAAGAAGAAGAAGATGGTGATGATGAAGAAAAGAGGAAGAAAGAAAAGAAAGAAAAGAGGAATAAAAAGAAGAAGAGTAAGTGGAGGAGATGATGAAGAACAAGAAGGAGAAGAAGAAGAAGAATAATAGAATGAAGGCAAAGAAGAGGAAGAAGAACAAGAAGTAGGAGAAGAAGATGAAGAAGAAGAATAAGAGGAAGAGGAAAAAATAAAAAAGAGAAGAAGCAAAAGAAGAAGAAGAAGAAGAAGAAGAAGAAAACAAAGAACAAAAAGAAGAAGAAGAAAGAAAAGAAGAAGGAGAAGAGGAAGAAAAGAAGAAGAAGAAGAAGAGGAAGAAGAAGAAGAAGAAAAAGAAGAAGAAGAAGAAGAAGAAGAAGAAGAAGAAGAAGAAGAAGAAGAAGAAGAAGAAAAAGAATAGGGAATAAAAGAAGAAGAAGGAGAAGAGTAAGTAAAAAACAAAGAAGAAGAAGAAGAAAAGAAGTAAAAGACGAAGAAGAAGAAGAGGAAGAAGAACAACAAAAAGCAAACAAGAAGAAGAAGAAGAAGGAAAAGAAACAATATTAAGAAGATAGAGAAAAAGAAATATTAGAAGAAGGTGAAGAAGAAGAAGAAGACGAGGAAGAAGAATAAGAAGAATTAGAAGAAGAAGAAGAAAAAAAAAGGAGAAGGAGAAAAAGAAGAAGAAGAAGAAGACGAAGAAGAAGAAGAAGAAGCAGAAGATGAAAAAGAGGAAGGAGAAGAAGAAGAAGAAGAAAAAGAGGAATAAAAAGAAGAAGACGAAGAAAAAGAAGACGAAGAAGAAGAAAAAGAAGAAGAGGAAGAAGAAGAAATATAAGAAGAATTCAAAGAATAAGAAGAAAAGAAGAGAAAGAAGAAGATGAAGAAGAAGTAGAAGATGAAGAAGATGAAGAAGGAGAAGAAAAGAAGAAGGGGAAGAAGAAGAAGGAGAAGAAGAACAAGAAATTAAAGAAGAAGAAGAAGATGAAGAAGAAGACAAAAAAGAAATTGTAGACGATGACAAAAAAGAAGAAGACGAAGAAGAGGATTAAGATGAAGAAATAGAAGTAGAAGAAGAACTAGACAAAGAAGAAGAAGAAGAAGAAGTACAAGAACAAGAAGTATAAGAAGAAGAAGACAAAAAAGAAGAAGAAGAAGAAGAAGAAAAGAGAAAGGAGACAAAGAAGAAGAAGAAGAAAATATAGAAGTAGACAAAGAAGAGGAAGCAGAAGTAGAGGAACAAGTAGAAGACAAAAAGGAAGAAGAAGAAGAATGCGAAGAAGCAAAAGAAGAAGAACACAAGGAAGTAGAAGAAGAAGATGAAGAAGAAGAGGAAGAAGTAGAAGAAGAAGACAAAGAAGAAGAAGTAGAAGAAGAAGAGGAAGATAAAGAAGAAAAAGAAGAAGATGAGGAAGTAGAAGAAGAAGGTGAAGTACAATAAGAAGAAAAAGAAGTAGAAGAAGAAGAAGAAGAAGAAGGGGTAGAAGAAGATGATGATGATGAAGAAGGATATGAAGACAAAGAAGAAGAAGAAGAAGAAGAAGAAGACAAAGATGAAAAGAAGAAGAAGAAGAAGATGAAGAAGAAGACGACAAAAAAGAGGAAAATGAAGAAGAGAAAAATGAAGAAGAAGAAGAAGATGATGACAAAGAAGGAGAAGAAGAAGAAGAAGAATAAGAATAAGAAGAAGATGTAGAAGAATAAGAATAAGAAGAAACTGAAGAAGAATAAGAAGAAGAAGAAAAATAGTAATAAACTAAAGAAGACGAAGAAGATGAAACAGAAGAAGAAGATGTAGAAAAACAAGAAGGGGAAGAAACATATGAAAAAGAAGAAGAAGAAGAATATGATGATGATGAAAATGAAGAAGAAGAAGAAAAAGAAGTAAAAGTACTAGTAGAAGAACAAGAAGAAAAAGAAGAAGAAGAAGAAGAAGAAGAAGAAAAGAAGAGAATGAAGAAGAAGAAGAAGAAGGAGAAGAAAACGAAGAAGAAGAAGAAGAAGAATAAGAAGAAAAACAAGAAGTTAAAGAAGAAGAGGAAGAAAATGAAGAAGATGATGAAGAAGGAGAAGAAGATGTTAAAGAGAAAGACAAAAAAGATGAAGACGAAGAAAAGCAAGAGGAAGAAGAAGAAAAAGAAGAAGAAGGTGATCATGAAGAAGAAGAAGAAGATGATGATGATGATGATGAAGATGAAAAAGAAGAAGAAGAAGAAAAAGAAGAAGACAAAGAAGAAGAAGAAGAAGAAGAAGAGAAAGAAGAACAAGAAGTCCAAGAAGATGAATAAGAAGTAGAAGGAGAAGAGGAAGAACAAGGAGAAGAAAAGAAAGAGAAGACAAAGCAAAAGTAGGCAAAAAAGAAGAAAAAGACAAAGAATATGAAGGCAAAGAAGAAGGAGAAAAAGAGGAAGAAGAAGAAGAAGAAGAAGAAAAGAAGAAGAAGACAAAGAAGAAGAAGAAGAAGAAGAAGAAAAAGAAGAAGAAGAAGAAGAAGAAAAAGAAGAAGGCAAGGAAGAAGACCAAGAAGACGAAGTTGAGGAAAGGGAAGAAGAAAAAGAAGATGAAAATGAAGAAGAAGAAGAAGAAGAACAAGAAGAAGAAGAAAAGGAAGAAGAAGAAGAAGAAGATAAAAGAGATGAAGATGAAGAAGAAGAAGAAGAAAAAGAAGAAGAAGAAGAAGATGACAAACAAAAAGAAAAAGAAGAAGAGAAAGAAGAAGAAGAAGAAGAAGAAGAACAAGAAGAAGAAGAACAAGAAAAAGAAGAAGAAGAAAACAAGAAGAAGAAAAATAAGAAGAGGAAGAAGAAGAAGAAGGAATAAAAGGAGAAAAATGAGGAAGAGAAGAAGAAGATGAAGAAGAAGAAGAAGTATCAGAAGAAAAAGAAGAAACAAAAGAATTAAAATAAGAAGATGAAGAACAAAAGAAGAAGAAGAAAAGAAGAAGAAAAAGAAAAGGAAAGGAGAGAAGAAGAAGAAGAAGATGAAAAAGAAGGAGAAGAAGAGGAAGAAGAAGAACATGATGAAGAAAAAGAAGTCAAAGAAGAAGAACTTGAAGAAGAAGAAGAACAACAACAGAAAGAAGATGCCAGAGAAAAAGAAGAAGAAGAAGAAGAAGAAGAAGAAGAAGAAGGAGAAGAAGAACTACTACAATAACAAGAACAAGAAGACAATGAAGAAAAAAGAAAAAGAGGAAGAAGAAGAAGAAGGAATTTAAGGAGGAGGAGAAGAAGAAGAAGATAAAGAAGAATTCTACATCTTCGTTTTCTTTTTCTTCTTCTTCTTCTTCTCCTTTTCTTTTTCTTCTTCTTCTTCTTCTTTTATTTGCCTTCATCATCTTGTTCTTTTGTCTTCTACTACATCTTCTTCTTCATCTACTTATTATTATTATTATTATTATTATTATTATTTTTATTATTCTTTTTCTTCCACTTCTTCTTCTTCTCTTTCTTGCCCTTCTTGTCCTTCTTATTGTTCTTCATCTTCTTCTTCTTCTTTTTCTTCTTCTTCTTCTTCTGCTTCTACTTCTTCTTCTTCTTCTTCTTCTTCTTCATCTTTTTCTTCTTCTTCTTCTACTTCTCACTCTTCTTCTTGTTCTCCCTCTTCTCCCTCTTCTTTTAATTCTTCTTCTTATTATCATTATTATTCTTCCACTTCTCCCTTTTCTTAATCTTCTTCTTCTTCACCTCTTTTTTTTCATCATAATCATTTTATTCTTCTTCTTCTTATTCTTTTACTTCTACTTCTTCTTATTCCTTTATTTCTTCGTCCTCTTCTTCTTTTTCCTCTTCTTCTTCTTCTTCTTATTCTTCTACTTCTTTTTCTTCTTCTTCATTTTCTTCTTCATTGCTTCTTTGTCTTCTTCTTCTTCTTCTTCTCCTTTTTCTTCATCTTCTTCTTCTTATCTTCTTCTTCTTCTTCTTCTTCTTCTTCTTCTACTTCTTCTTCTCCATCTTCGTCTTGTTCCTCTTCCTCCTATTGGTCTTCATCTACTTCTTCTCTTTCTTCTTTCACTTTTGTTTCTTCCTCTTCTTCTTCTTCAAATTATTATTGTTATTATTACTATTATTATTATTTTTATTGTTATAACTATTCCTCATTGTCATTATCTTCTTCTTCATCTTCTTTTTTTCTTCTTCTTCTTTTTCTTCTTTTTGTTCATCTTCTTATTCTACTTTTTCATCATCATCTTCATCTTCTTCTTCCTCTTCTCCACTTTTTTCTTCTCCTTCTTCTCCTTCTTCTTCTTCTCCTTCTTGTTCTTCTTTTTTTACTTCTTTTTCTTCTTCTTCTTCTTCCTTTTTCTCTTCCTCTTATCATCTTCTTTCTCTTCTTCTTTTTTTGCTTTTTCCATTTCATCTTCTTCTTCTTTTTTTCCTCTTCTTCTTCTTTTTTTTCTTATCCTTCTTCTTATTCTTCTACCTTTTCTTCTTCTTCATCTTCTTCTAGTTCCTTTTCTCCTCCTACTTCTTCTTTGCCTCTTTCTCTTCTTCTTTATCATCATCATCATCTTCCACTTCTTCTTCTTCTTCCTCCTCCTCTTCCTCTTCCTCTTCATCTTCTTCCTTTTCTTCTTCATCTTCTACTTCTTTGTCCTTTTCTTCTTCATCTTCTTCCAATTTGCCTTCTTCTTCCTCTTCTTCTTTTCCTTGTTCTACTCCTATTCTTCTTCTTCTTCTTCTTCTTCTTCATCTTCTACTTCTATGCCTTCTCATTCTTCTTCTTCTTTTTCTTCTTACATCCTTATTACTATTGTTATTACAATTATTATTATTATTATTATTATTATTATTATTATTATCGTTCTCTTCCTCCTCTTCCTCCTCCTCCTTCTTGTTCTTCTACTTTTTCTTTATCATCTTGCTCTTCTTCTTCTTCTTCTTCTTCCTTTTCTTCTTTTTCTTCTTCTTCTTCTTCTTCTTCATTGTCTCTTTCTTCTTCTTCTTCTTCTTGTTCTTCATCTTCTTCTTTTTCATCATTTGCTTCTACTTCTTAACCTTCTTCCTCTTCTTCCTCTTCTTCTTCGTCCACTACTTCTTCGTCTTCTACTTCTTCTTCTTCTACTTCTCCTTCTTCTCCTTCTCATTCTTTTTCTTCTTCTTCATCTTCTTCTTCTTCTTCGTCTTCTTCTGCTTCTTCTTCATCAACAACTTCTTCTTCTTCTCCTTCTTCTTCTTCTTCCTCTTCTTCTTCGTCTTCTTATTCTACTTCTTTGTCTTCTTTTTCTTCATTTTCTTCTTCTTCTTCCTCTTCTTTGTCGTGGTTTTCTTATTCTTCTTCTTTTTCTTCTTTTTCTTTCTCTTCTTCTTCTTCTTTGCTTTCTTCTTCTTCTTCTTTTCTTATTATTATTACTATTATTATTATTATTATCATCATTATTATTATTCTTCCTGCCCTCAATTCTTCTCCTTCTCCTTTTTCTCCATCTTCTTCTTCTTCTTCTTCTTCTTCATCTTCTTCATCTTCTTCTTCTTCTTCTTCTTCTTCTACTACTTCTTCTTCTCGTTCTCCTTCTTTTTCTTCTTCCTCTTCTTCTACTTCGTCTTCTTTGTCGTCTCCTTCAACCTCTCTTCTTCTTTGTCTTCTTCTTCTTCTTCAAATTCTACTTCTTCTTCTTCTTCTTCATCTTCTTGTTCCTCTTCATTTTCTTCCCCTTCTTCATCTTCCTCTTCTTCTTCCTTTTTATCTTCTTGCACTTCTTTGTTTTCTTCTTCATTTTATTCTTCTTCTTCGTCTTCTACTTCTTCGCTTTTTCCTTCTTCTTCTTCCTCTTCTTCTTATTCTTTTCTTTTACTTCTACTTCTTCTTCCCGTGCTTTTCCTGCTTCTTCTTTTTCTTCTTTTTCGTATTCTTCTTCCTCTACTTCTAGTTCTTTTTCTTCTCCTTCTTCTTCTTCTTCATCATCAACTTCTTCTTCTTCTTCTTTCTTCTTCTTCTTCTTAATATTCTTCTTCATATTCTTCTTCTTCTTTTTCCTCTTCCTAGTCTTATTATTCTTTTTCGTCTTCTTTTTCTTCTTATTTTTCTTCTTCCTGTTCCTTGTGTCTGTCTTCTTTTTCTTCATCGTCTTCTTCTTTTTCTCATACTTCTTCTTCTTCTCCTTCTTCTTTCTCTCTTCTTCTTCTTCTTCTGCTTTGTTTTCTTCTTCTTCTTCTTCTTCTTCTTCTTCTCTTCTTCCTCTTCCTCTTCTTCTTCTTCTTCACCATGTTCTTTGTCTTCTTTTTCTCCTTCTTCAACTTCAAATTCTTCTACTTCTTTGTCTTCTTCTTCTTCTTCTTCTTTTTTGTTTACTTCTTGCTCTTCTTTTTTTTTTTCTTCTTCTTCCTCAACTTCTTCTTCTTTCTCTTCCTCTTCTTCCTCTTCTTCATCTTCTCTTCCTCGACTTTTCCCTTCTTATTCATCATCTTCTTCTTCTTCTTCATCTTCTTCTTCTTTTTCTTCTCCTTCTTCCTCTTCCTCTTCTTCTTCTTCTTCTTCTTCTTCTTCTTCTTATTCTTCTTCTTATTCCTTATTGCCTTCTTCTTCTTCATCATCATCATCTTCTTCTTCCACTACTTCACCTTCTTCTTCTTCATCTTTCTCTCTTCTACTTAACCTTATTCTTTATCTTTTTCTCGTTCTTCTTCGTCTTCTTTTCTTCTTCTTCTTCTTCCTCTTCCTCTTCTACTTCTTTCTTTTCATCTTCCTATTATACATTTTCTTTTTCTTCTTCTTCTTCTTCTTCTTCTTCTTCTTCTTCTTTTACTTCTTCCTCTTCCTCTTCTTCATCATCTTCTTCTTTGTCCTCTTCTTCCTTGCTTTCTTCTTCTTCTCTTACCTCTTTTCTTCTTCTCTTCTTCTAGTTCTTCTTTTTCTTGTTCTTCTTCCTTTTCTTCTTTCTCTTCTTCTTCTTCTTCTTCTTCTTCTTCTTCTTCGTCTTCTTCTTCTTGTTCTTGTTCTTCCTCTGCATCATCATCATCATCTTCTTCTTCTACTTCTTCTTTTTCTTCTTCTTCTTCTTCTTTTTCTTGTTCTTCTTCTTTTTTTACTTCTTCTTCTTCTTCTTCTTTTTCATCAACATCATCTTCTTCTTCTTCTTGGTCTTCTTCTTATTCTTCTTCTTCTTCTTCACCTTCATCATCTTCGCCTTCTTCTTTTTCTACTTCTATTTCTTCATCTACTTCTTCTTCTTCTTCTTCTCCTCCTCCTTTTTCTCCATTTTTTTCTGTCTTCTTTTTCTCCGTCACCTTCATCTTCTGCTTTTGCTTCTACTTCTTATTCTTCTTCTTGCTCTTCTTTTCTACTTCTTATCCTTCTTCGTCTTCTTCTTCATCTTCTACTTCTTCTTCTTCTTCTTCTTCTTCTTCATCTTCTTCTTCTTCTACTTCTTCTTCTTCTTCCTCTCCTTCTCCTTTTCCTTCTTCGTCATCATCATCTTCTTCTTCTTCTACATCTACTTATTCGCCTTCTTTGTCTTCTTCTTCTTCTTCTTGCTGATCTTCTTCTTTGTCTTCTTCTTCTTCTACTACTTATACTTCTTCTTCGTCTACTTCTTATTCTTCTTCTTCTTCTTCTTCTTCTTCTTTTTCTTTACCTTGTTCCACTTCCATTTCTTCTTCTTCTCTTTGTTCTTCTTCTTCTTCTTCTTCTTCTTCTTCATCTTCTTCTTCTTCTTCTTCTTCTTCTTCTTTTCTTTTTCTTCATCTTCTTCTTCTTCTTCTTCTTCTTCTACTTCTTTTTCTTCTTCTTCTTCTTAAATTTCTTCTTCGCTTATATCTTCTTCTTCGTCTTCTTCTTCTTCTTCTTCTTCTTCTTCTTATTCTTCTTCATTTTATTATTATTATTTTTGTTATTATTATCATTGATATTATTATTATTTTTATTATTTTTATTGTTATTATTCTTATCATTATTATTGTTCTTCTTCTTCTAGTTCTTCTTCTTTCTCTTCTTCTTCTCCTCCTCCTTCTCCTTCTTCATCTTCTCCTTCTTCTAGTTTTTCCTCTTCTTCTTCTTCTTCTTCTTCTTCTTCTTTTCCTTCTTCTTCTTGTATCACTTCTTCTTCTTCTTCATCTTCTACTTCTTCTTTTTCTTGTTCTCCATCTCTCCTTCTTCCTCTTCTTCTACTTCCTCTTCATTGTCTTTTCTTAAACTACTCTTCTTCTTCTTCTTCCTCCTCTTTGCCTTCTTACACTTCTTCTTCTACTTCTTCATTTTCTTCTTCTTTGTCTCTTCTTCTTCACCTTCTTTTTCATCGCTTTCTTCTTCTTATCTTTTACTTCTACTTCTTCTTCCTAATCTTCTCCATCTTCTTCTTTTTCTTTTTTTTTGTGTTCTACTTCTTCTACTTTCTCTTCTTCTTGTTGTACTTCTTCTTCCTTTTTTTCTTCTTCTTCTTTTTCTTTTTTTCTTCGTCTTCTTCTTAATATTCTTCTTCTTCTTTTTCTTCTTCATTGTCTTCTTATTCTTTTTTCTCATCTTCTACCTCTTATTCTTCTTCTTCTTACTATTCTTCATCTTCATCTTCTTTTTCTTCATCATCATCATCTTCTTCTTCTTCTCATTCTTCTTCTTCTTCTTCTTCTACTTCTTCTTCTTCTTCTACTTTATTTTCTTCTTCTTTTTCTTCTTAATCATTATCATCATCTTCTCCTTATTCTTCTTCTTCCTCTTCTTCTTCTTCCTCTGCCTATTCTTCTTCTTCTTCTTCTTCTTCTTCTTCTTTTTCTTTTTTGTCTTCTTCTTCTTCTTCTTCTTCTTCCTCTTCTACTACTTCTTCTTCTTCCACTTCTTCTTCTTCTTTTACTTCTTGTTCTTCCTCTTCTTCTTCTTCATTTATTTCGTCTTATTCTTCATCAACTTTTTCTCTTCTTCCTAATCTTCTCCTTCTTCTTCTTCTTCTTCATCATCGTCATCATCTTCTTCTTCTACTTCTTGTTCTTCGTTTTCTTCCTCTTCTTTTTCTACCTCTTCTTCTTCTTCTTCTTTCTCTTCCACTACTTGTTCATCTTCTTCTTCTTCTTCGCCATCTTTTACTTCCCATCCATCTTTTTCTTCTTCTTCTTCTTGTTCTTCTTCTTCATCATCTTCTTCTTTATTCTATTCTTCTTCTTCTTCTTCTTCATCTTCTTTTTCTTCTGATTGTTTCTCTTTTATTTCTTCTTCTTATTCACCTTCTTACATCTTTTTGTCTTCTTCTTCTTCAACTTCATCATCTTCTGCTTCTTTGTCTCTCCCTTCTTCTTAATCTTATTCTTTATCTTCTTCTCATTCTTCTTTTTCATCATTTCTTCTTCTTCTTCTTCTTCTTCTTCTTCTTCTTCTTCTTTCTATTATACATCTTCTTCTTCTTCTTCTTCTTCTTCTCCTTCTTTTTCTTCTTCTTCTTTGTCGTCGTCTTCTTCTTTCTTTTCTTCTTTTTCTCTTTCTTCTTTTCTTCTTCTCTTTTTCTTTTCTTCTTCATCTTGTTCTTCCTCTAGTTCTTCTTCCTCTTCTTCTTCTTCTTCCTCAACATCATCATGAAAATCTTCTTCTTGTTCTTCTTCTTCTTCTTCTTGTTCTTCTTCTTCTTCTTCTGCTTCTTCTTCTTCTTCCTCTTTTTCATCTCCTTCTTCTTCGTCTTCTTCATCTTCTTCTTCTTCTTCTTCTTCTTCTTTATCCTCGTCTTCTTCTTCTTCTTCTTCTTCTTCTCCTTCTTCTTCGTCTTCTATTTCTTCTTCTTTTTCTCATTCTTCTTCTTCTTTTTCTTCTTCTTCTTCTTCTTCATCTTGTTCATCTACTTCTACTTCTTCTCTTCTTCTTGTTCTTCTTATTTTTCTTGTTCTTCATCTTCTATGACTTCTTCTTCATCTTCCTCTTCATCTTCTTCGACTTCTTCTTCATCTTCTTCTTCTTCATTATCATCATCTTCTTCTTCTTCTTCCCCTCCTTCTTCTTCATCACTTCTTTTTCTTCTTCTTCCTCTTCTTCTTCTTCTTCTCTTCTTCTTTGTCTTCTTCTTCTTCATCATCTTCTTCTACTTCTTCTTCTTCATCTTCTTCTTCTTCCTCTTCTTCTTCTTCTTCTTCTCCTTTTTCTTCTTCTTCTTCTTCGTCAACTTATTTTTCTTCTTCTTCTTCGTCTTCTTCTTCTTTTCCCTTTCCTTCTTCGTCTTCTTTTTCTTCTTCTTCTTCTTCTTCTTCTTCTCTTCTACTTCTTCTTCTTCTTCTTCTTCTTCTTCTTCTTCTTCTGCTTCTCCTTCTTCTCCATCTCCTTCTTCTTCATCTACTTCTTCTTCTTCTTCATTTTCTGCTCCTTCTTCTTCTTCTTCTTCTTCTGCAACGTCTACTTCTTTTTCTTCGTCTTGTTTTTCTTTGCCTTCTTCATCTTCTTTTTCTTCTTCTTCTCTTTCATCTTCTTCTTTTCTTCTTCTTCTTCTACTTCTTCTTCTTCGACTACTACATTAATTTCTTCTTCTCCTACTTCTCCTTCCTCTTCTCCTCCTCCTTCTTCTTCTTTTTCTTCTTCTTCTTCTTCTTCTTCTTCTTCATCTTCTTCTTTTCCTTCTTCTTCTTATCATTCTTATTCTTCTTCTTCTTTTTCTTCTTCATCTTCCTCATCTTCTTCTTTTTCTTCTTCTTCATTTAATTTTTCTTCTTATTCTTCTTCTCCTGCATCTTCTCCTTCTTCTACTTCTTCTTCTTCTTCTTCTTCATCACCTTCTTCTTCTTCTTCATATTCTTCCTCTTCTTCATCTTCTTTTTCCTTTTCTTCTTCTACCTATTTGTCTTCTTCTTCCACCTCCTCCTCTTCTTCTTCT
This sequence comes from Vanilla planifolia, assembly GCA_023846275.1. NCBI lineage: Eukaryota > Viridiplantae > Streptophyta > Magnoliopsida > Asparagales > Orchidaceae > Vanilla > Vanilla planifolia. The sequence continues at coordinate 23,846 of JAIUJO010000702.1, forward strand.
TCTCCTTCGTCTTCCTGTTCCTCTCCTTTCTATTCATCATCATCTTCTTCTTCTTCTTCTCCTTCTCCTTCTCCTTATTCTTCTTCTCATTCTTCTTCTTCTCTTACTCCTCCTTGTTCTTCTTGTTCTTTCTTTCTTCCTCTTCTTCTTCTTCTTCTTTTTCCATTTTTCTTCTTCTTTTTCTTTTTCTTCTTCTCCTTCTCTTTCTTCTTCTTCTTCTTCTTCTTCTTCTTCTTCTTCTTCTCCTTCTCCTTCTTCTTCTTCTTTGTCATCTTCTTCTTTCTTTTCCTTTTCTTCTTTTTCTTCTTTGTCTTCTTCTTCTTCTCGTTTTGCTACTTCTTCTTCTTATTCTTAATTGTCTTCTAATTCTTGTTCTTCTTCATCCACTTCATCTTCTTCTTCCTCTTCTTCATCCTCTTCTTTGTCATTTTCTTCCTATTCTTTAACTTCATCTTCTTCGTCTCTTCTTCATCATTCTCTTCTTCATCATCATCATCATCATCTTCTTCTTCTTCTTCTTCTTCTTCTTCTGCTTCTGCTTCTTCTTCTTCTTCCTCTTCTTCTTCTTCAACTCTACTTCTTCTTTTTTTCCCTCTTCATCTTTCTCTTTGTCTTCTTCTTCTTGCTCTTCTACATCTTCTTCTTCCTCTTCTTTCTCTTCTTGTTCTTCATTTTCTTCTTATTTGTTTTTCTTTTCTCCATCTTCGCCTTGTTCTTCTTCTTCCTCTTCTCATTCTTCGTCTTAATCTTCTTACACTTCTTCTTCTTCATGATCTTCTTCTTCTTCTTCTTCCTCTTTTTGTTGTTCTTCTTCTTCTCCTTCTTCTTCTTCCTCTTCTTCTTTTACTTCCACTAATTTTTCTTCTTTTTCATCTTCTTCTTCATCTTTGTCTTCTTCTTCTTCTTCTTCTTCTTCATCATCTTCTTCTACATCTATTACTTCTTCATGTTCTTCTTGTTCTTCCTCTTCTTCTTTTTCTTCTTCGTCATACTCTTCTGATTTGTCTACATCTTGCTCTACTTCCACCTTTTCTTGTTCACCTTCTTCTTCTTGTTCTACTTTTTCATCTTCATAATCTTCCTCTTGTTCTTCTCCTTCTTCTTCTTCTTCTTCCCCTTCTTCTAGTTCTTTTTCCTCGTCTTCTCCTACTTCTTTTCTTCTTCTTCTTATTGTTGTTGCTCTTCTCCTTCTTCTTCTTATCCTTCTTCTTCTTCTTCTCCTTCTTCTCCTTCTTCTTCTCCATCTTCCTCTTCCTCTTCTACTTCTTCTTCTTTGTCTTCTTCTTTTTATTCTTTTGCTTCTTCTTCAACTTCTTCTTCTTCTTCTTCTTCTTCATGTTCTTAACTATCTTCTTCTTCTTCTTCTTTCTCCTCTTCTACTGAATCTTCTTCGCCTTCTTCTTCAATGACTCTTCTTCTTTGTCTTCTTCTTCTTCTTCTTCATCTTCTTCTTATACTACTTCATCTTCTTCCTCTTCTTCATTTACTTCTTCTTCTTCTTCTTCTTCTTCTTCTTCTTCTTTTCTTCTTCTTCTTCTTCTTCATCTTCATCTTCTTCTTCAACTTCTTCATCTTCTTCTACTTAAATTTCTTCTTCCCCTACTTCTACTTTTTCTTCTTCTTCTTCTTCCTCTTATTCTTCTTCATCATTTTATTATTATTATTAATATTATTATTATTATTATTACTATTATTATTGTTATCATTATTATTATTATTCTTCTTCTTTTAGTTCTTCTTCTTCTTACTCTTCTTCTTCTTCAATCCATTTTCTCCTTCTTCTTCTCCTTCTTCTTCTTCTTCTTCGTGTTTTCCTTCTTCTTCTTCTTCTTCTTCTTCTTGTTCTTCCTCTTCTTCCTCTTCTTCATCTTTTTCTTTTTCATCATCTTGTTCTTCTCCTTCTACTATTTCTTCTCCTTCTTCTACTTCTTCCTTTTCTTCTTCTACTTCTTCTTCATCAACTTCTTCTTCCTCTCCTTCTTCTTCTGCTTCTTCATCATCTTCTTCTTCTTCATCATCTTCGTCTTCTTCTTCTTCTTATTCTTCTTCTACTTCAACTTCTACTTCTTCTTTTTCTTCTTGTTCTTCCTCTTTTCTTTTGCATCTTCTTTGTACTCTTCCTATTTGTCTGCAACTTCATCTTCTTCCACCACTTGTTCTTCTTCTTCACCTTCTTCTTCTTGTTCTTCTTCTTCATAATCTTCTTCTTATTCTTCTACTTTTTTTGTTCTACTTCCCCTTCTTCTTGTTCTTCTTCTTCTTCTTCTTCTTCTCCTACTTCTTCTTCTTCGTCTTCTAATTGTTATTCTTCTTTTACTTCTTCTTTTTCTTCCTTTTCTTCTTCTTATTCTTCTCTTTCTTCTACTTCTTCTCCTTCTTGCTCTTCTTCTACTTGTTTCTCTTTATTTCTTCATCTTCTTCATCTTCTTCGTCTTCTTCTTCTTTTTCTTCTTTCTCTTTTTCTTCAACTTTTACTTCTTCTTCTTCTTTCTCTTCTTAATTCGCCTTCTTCTTCTATGACACTTCTTCTTCTTCTTCTTCTTCTTCTGCATTTTCTTCTTAATCATCATCTTCTTCCTCTTCTTCGTCTTCTTCCTCTTCTTCTTCTTTGTATTCTTCTTCTTCTTCTTTTTCGTCTTCTTCTTCTTCTTCTTCTTTAATTTCTTCTTCATCTTCTTCTTTTTCTTCTTCTTAGCTTCTTCATCTTCTTCTTCTTCTTCCTCTACCGCTTCTTCTTCTTCTTTTTCTCTACTTCTTCTTCTTCTCCTTCTTCTACTTCTTCTTCCTCCTCCTTTTATTCTTATTCTTCTTCCTTTAATTCTTCTTCTCCTTCTTCTTTTTCTTCTTCTTCTTCTTCCTTCTTCTTCTTTTTCTACTTCTTCTTCTTCTTCTTCTTCTTCTTCTTCTTCTTCTTCTTTTTCTTAGTATTATTCATCTTCATCATTTTCTCTTGTCTTTCCTCTTCTTCTTCGTCATCGCCTTCTTTGTCTTAAAATTCTTCTTCTTTTTCTTGTTCTTCTTCTTGTTCTTCTTCCTCATCTTCTTCTCCTTCGTCATTATCCTTTTCTTCCTCTTTCTCTTCTTCTTCTTCTTGTTCATCATCATCATCATCTTCTTCTTCTTCTTCTCTTTGTTCTTCAACATCATCATCATCATCTTCTTCTTCTTTTATTTTCTCTTCTTCTTCTTCTTCTTCTTCCTCTACTTCTTTTTTTTTCTCTTCTTTATGTTCATTCTTATGCTTCTTCTTCTTCTTCTTCTTCTTTTTCGTCTCCCTCTTCTTCCTTTTTGTCTTCTTCTTCTTACTCTTTATCATCATCATTATCTTCTTCTTCTTTATCTTCTTTTTCTTCTTCTTCAACTTCTTTTTCTTTGCCTTTTTCTCTTCTTTTTCATCTTCTTCATCATCATCATCATCTTATTATTCTTCTTCTTCTTCACCTTCTTCTTGTTCTTCTTCCTCTTCTTCATCATTTTCTTCTTTGTCTTCTTCTTATTCTTTTTTTCCTTCTTCTTCTTCTTCTTCTTCTCCTTTGTCCTCATCTTCTTGTTCTCGCCTTGCTTTTTCATCTTCTCCTTCTTGTTCTTCTTCTTTCTCTTTTTCTTTGTTTTCTTCTTCTTTTCTCTCTACTTCGTTTTCTTTGTCTTCTTCATCTTCTTCTTCATTTTCCTTTATGTCGTCTTCTTGTTCTTCCTCTTCATCCTCTTCAACTTTGTTTTCATCTTTTTCTTCTTCTTCTTCTTCTTCTTTAACTTCTTTGCCTTCTTCTTTTGTCTCTTTCTCTTCTTCATCTTCTTTTTCATCTTCCTCTTTTACTTCTTCTTCTTCCTCCTCTTATTTTTCTTTTTCTTCTTCTTCATCTTGATCTTCATCATCTTCTTCGCCTTCTTTTTCTTTTTCTCATTCTTATTCTTCTTCTTCTTCGTCTTGAATATCTTTGACTTCATCTTCTTCTTTTTCTTCTTTGTCTTGCTCTTCTTCTTCTTCTTCTTTTCTCTGTAATCTTCTCCTTCTTCTTCTTCTTCCTCCTCTTATTCTTCTCTCACATCTTCTCCTTCTTCTTCGTCTTCTTCTTCTTCTTCTTCTTCTTCTTCTTCTTCTCCTTCTTCCCCTTCTTTTCCTCCTTTCCTCCTCCATTTTCTTCTTCTCCTCCTCTTCTTCTTCTTCATTTTATTCATCTTCTTCTTCTTCTTCTAATTCTTTGTCTTTGTCTTCTTCTTCTTCGTCTTCTATTTCTTCCTCTTCTTCCTCTTCTTCTTCTACTTCTTCTTCTTCTTCTTCTTCTTTATCCTCTTAATCTTCCTCTTCTCCTTCTTCATCTTCTTATTGTTTGTCTACTTCTTCGTCTTCTTCTTCTCATCTTCTTTTTCTTTATCTACTTTTCTTCTTCTTCTTCTACTTCATCATCATTTTTATCTTCTTCTTCTTCCCCTTCTTCTTCTTCTCCTCCTCCTCCTCCTTCTTCTTCTTCTTCAACTTCTTGCTCATCTTTTTCATCTTCTTCCTTTTCTTTTTCTTCCTCTTCTTCTTCTTCTTCTTCTTCTTCTTACTATTCTTCTTGTTCTTTGTCTTCTTCTTCTTCTTTTTCTTCTTCTTCTTCTTCTTCTTCTTCTTCTTCTTCTTCTTCTGCTTCTTCTGCATTTTCTTATACTTCTTCATCTTCTTCTTCTTCATCTTTTTTTTCTTCTTCCTCTTCTCCTTCTTCCTCTTCTTCTCTTCTTCTTCTTCCTTTCTCTTCTTCTTTATCTTTTTCTTCTTCTTCTTCTTCTTTGCAGTCTTCTTCTTCTTCTTCTTCATCTCCTTGTTCTTCATCTCCTTGTTCTTCAAATAATCTTTTTCTTCTTCTTCATCTTCATCTTCTTCTTCTCCTTCTTCTTCTTCTTCTTCTTCTTCTTCTTCTTCTAGTCCTTCTCCTTCTTTTCCTCCTTTCCTTCATCATCATCATCATCTTGTTCTTCTTCTTCTTCTTCATATTCTTCTTCTTCTTCTTCTTCTTCTTCTTCTACTTCTTCTTCTGCTTCTTCTTCTTTTCTTCTTCTTGATCTTCTACTTCTTCTTCTTCTTCTTCGTCATCTTCTTCTTCTTCTAGCTCCTCTTCTCCCTGTCCATCTTCATCTTACTCTTTGTCTTCTTCTTCTTCTTCCTCTTCTTCTTCTTCTTCTTCTTCTTCTTCTTCGTCTTTTTTATCTTTGTCTTCTTCTTTTTCTTCTCATCTTCTTTTTCTTTATCTACCTTTTCTTCTTCATCGTCATCATCTTCATCATCATCATAATCATATTCTTCTTCTTCTTCACCTTCTTCATGTTCTTCTTCTTTTTCTTCTTCTTCTTCTTCTTCTTCTTCTTTTCTTCTTCTTTTCTTCTTCTTCTTCTTCATCTTCATCTTCTTCTTCAACTTCTTTTTCTACTTAAATTTCTTCTTCCCCTATTTCTACTTTTTCTTCTTGTTCTTCTTCTACCTCTTATTCTTCCTCATCATTTTAATATTATTTTTAATATCACTATTATTCTTATTATTTTTAATGTTATTATTATTTTTATTATTATTGTTATCATTATTATTATTCTTCTTCTTTTAGTTCTTCTTCTCCTTCCTCTTCTTCTTCTTCAAGTCCTTTTTCTCCTTCTTCTTCTCCTTCTTCTTCTTCTTCTCCTTCTTTTTCTTCTTCTTCTTCTTCGTGTTTTCCTTCTTGTTGTTCTTCTTCTTCTTCCTCTTTGTCTTCTTCTTCTTCTTCTCCTCCTCCTCCTCCTACTTCTTCATCGTCTTCATCATCTTCTTCTTCATCTTCTTCTTCTTCTTCATTTTCTTCCTCTTCTTCTTCTTCATCTTCTTCTTTTTTCTTTTCTTCTACCTCTTCTTCTTCATCTTTATCTTCTTTTTCATCTTCTTCCTATTCTTCTTGTTCTTTCTTTTCTTCTTCTTATTCTTCTTTTTCCACTTTTTCATATAGTTCTTCTTCTTTTTTGTCTTCTTCTTCGTCTTTGTCTTTTTCTCTTCCTATTCATTATATTCTTCTTCTTCTTCTTCTTTTGCTACTTATTCTTCTCCGTCTTATTCGCCTTCTTTTTCTTCTCCATCTTCTTCTTCTTCATTTTCGTCTTCATCTTCTTCTTTGTCTACCTCCTCACCTTCTTCGACTTCTTCTTCTTTGTCTTCTTCGTCTTCTCCTTCTTCTCCTAATTTTCTTCTTCTTCTTCTTCTTCTTCTTCTTCTTCTCCTTATTCTTCTTTTTCTTCTTCTTCTTCTACTTCTTCCTCTTCTTCTTCTTCTTCTTCTTCTTCTTCGTCATCATCATCATATCCTTCTTCTTCTTCATCATCTTCTTCTACTATTTGTTCTTCATCTTCTTCTTCTTCTCCTTCTTCCTCTGTTCCTCTTCCTTCTCCTTCTTCTTCTTCTTTTCTCCTTCTTCTTCCTCTTGTTCTTCTTCTTCTTCTTCTTCTTCTTCTTCTTCTTCTCCTTCTTCTTAATCTTCTTTTATTTCTTCTTTGTCTTTCTCTTCATCTTCTTCTTGTTCCCCTTCTTCATCTTCCTCTTCATCATCTTAGTCTTATTCTTCTTCCTCTTCTTCTTCTTCTTCCACTTATTCTTTTTCTCCATCTTCTTTTTCTTTTTCTTCTTCATCTTATTCTGCTTCTTCCTCTTGTCTTCTTCCTTTTGTCCTTCTTCTTCTTATTATTCATCATCTTCTTCTTCTTCTTCTTCCTTTTCATCATCATCATCATCATCATCATCATCATCATCATCATCATCATCATCTTCTTCTTCTTCTTCTTCTTCTTCTTCTTCTTCTACTTCTTCTTTTTCTTCTTTGCATTCTTCTTCTTCTTCTTCTTCCTCTTATTCTTCTTCTTCTTCTTCCTCTTTATCATCTTCTAGTTCTTCTTGTTCTTCTTCTTCTTCCTCCTCTTCTTCTTGTTCACCTTCTTCATCTTCTTTTTCTTCATCTTTTCCTTCTTTTTCTTCATCTTCTTCTTCTTCTTCTTCTTCTTCTTCTTCTTCTTCTTATTCTTCTTCTCATACTTCTTCTTCCTCTTCTCTTATTTCTTCTTTTTATTCTTGTCCTTTTTCTTCTTCTTCTTCTTCTTCTTCTTCCTTTACTTCTTCTCTTTCTTCTTCTTCTACTACTTCTTCTCCTTCTTCTCCTTGTTCTTCTTCCTCTTCTTCTTATTCTTCTATGCCTTCTTTTTTTTCTTCTTGTTCTTCTCCTCTTTCTTCTTCTTCATCTTTTTCTTCTTATTCATATTCTTCTTCTTCTCCACCTCCTTTTTCTTCTTTTTTTCGTCTTCTTCTTCTTCTTCCTCTTTTTTTTTTCTTGCCTCATCTTTTTCATATTCTTCTCCTTTTTCAACTTATTCTTGTTATTGGTCTTCTTTGTCTTCTTCTTCTTCTTCTTTGCCTTCTCCTTCTTCTTCTTCTTCTACATCTTCTCCTTCTTCTTCTTCTTCATCCTCTTCTTCTTCTCCAACTTCTTCTTCTTCTTCTTCTCCTTCTTCTTCTTTTCTTCTTCTTCTCCTTCATCTTCTTTTCTTCTTCTTCTTCTTACTCTTCTTCTTCTTCTTCTTCTCCTTCTACTTCTTTTACCTCTTCTTTTTCTTTTTTCATCCTCTTGTTGTTCGTCATCATCTTCTTCAACTTCATCTTTTTCTTCTTCGTCTTCTTCTTCTTCGTTTTCTTCTTCTTTTTCTTCTTCTTCTTCTTCTTCTTCTTGTTCTTCTTCTTCTTCTTCTTCTTATAATTCTTCTTTTTCTTCATTTTCTTCTTCTTCTCCTTCTCCTTCTTCTTCTTCTCTTTCTACTTCTTCTTCTTCTTCTTCTTCTTCTTTGTTTTCTTCTTCATTGTATTCTTCTTCTTCGCCTTCTACTTCTTTGCTTTTTTTCTTCTTCTTTTTCCTCTTCTTCTTATTCTTATCTTCTACTTCTACTTCTTCTTCTCGTGCTTTTCCTTCTTCTTTTCTTCTTTTTCGTATTCTTCTTCGTTTACTTCCCGTTCTTTTTCTTCTTTTTCTTCTCCTTCTTCTTCTCCTTCATCATCATCATCTTCTTCTTCTTCTTCTTCTTTTTCCTCTTCCTCTTCTTATTATTCTTTTTCGTCTTCTTTTTCTTCGTATTTTTCTTCTACCTGTTCCTTGTGTCCATCTTCTTTTTCTTCATCATCTTCTTCTTTTTCTCATACTTCTTCTTCTTCTCCTTCTTCATCTTTCTCTTCTTCTTCTTCTACAACTTTGTCTTCTTCTTCTTCTTTTTCTTCTTCCTCTTCCTCTTCTTCTTCTTCTTCACCATGTTCTTTGTCTTCTTTTTCTCCTTCTTCAACTTCTTATTCTTCCTCATCTTCTTCTTCTTCTTCTTCTTTTTTGTCCACTTCTTGTTCTTATTTTTTGTCTTCTTCTTCTTCTTCTTTCTCTTCTTCTTCTTCCTCTCCTTCATCTTCTTCTTCCTCGACCTTTCCATTCTTATTCATCTTCTCCTTCTTCTTCTTCTTCTTCTACTTCTTGTTCTTCTTTTTCTTTCACTTCTTTTCTTCCTCCTCTTCTACTTCTTCTTCGTCTTCTTCTTCTTGTTCTTCTTCTTCATCTTGTTTTTGTTTGCCATCTTTTTGTTCCCCTCCACTTTCTTCTTTTCCTACTTTTTCTTCTTCTTCGTCTTCTTCTTCTTCTTTTTGTTCTCCTTTTTCCTCTTCCTCTTCTTCTTCTTCTTCTTCTTCTTCTTACTCTTATTGTCTTCCTCTTCTTCTTCATCATCATCTTCTTCTTCCACTACTTCACCTTCTTCTTCTTCATCTCCCTCTCTTCTACTTAATCTTATTCTTTATCTTCTTCTCGTTCTTCTTCGTCTTCTTTCTTCTTCTTCATCTTCCTCTTCCTCTTCTACTTCTTTCTTTTCATCTTTCTATTATACATTTTTTCTTCTTCTTCTTCTTCTTCTTTTACTTCTTTCTCTTCTTCTTATTCATCATCTTCTTATTTGTCTTCTTCTTCTTCGATTTCTTCTTCTTCTTTTACCTTTTTTCTTCTTCTCTTCTAGTTCTTCTTTTTCTGGTTCTTCTTCTTGTTATTCTTCTTCTTCTTCTTCTTCTTCATCTTCTTCTTCTTGTTCTTCCTCAGCATCATCATCATCATCTTCTTCTTCTACTTCTTTTTCTTCATCTTCTTCTTCTTCTTTTTCTTCTTCTTCTTCTTTTTTTACTTCTTCTTCTTCTTCTTTTTCATCATCATATTCTTTTTCTTCTTGGTCTTCTTCTTATTCTTCTTCTTCTTCACCCTCATCATCTTCGTCTTCTCTTTTTTTTACTTCTATTTCTCATCTACTTCCTCTTCTTCTTCTTCTTCTTCTCCTCCTCCTCTTTCTTCTTCTTTTTCTCATTTTTCTTCTACTTCTTCTCCGTCATCTTCTTCTTCTGCATCTACTTCTTATTCTTCTTCTTGCTCTTCTTCTACTACTTCTTATCCTTTTTCGTCTCTTCTTCATCTTCTACTTCTTCATCTTCTACTTCTTCTTCTTCTTCTTCTTCTTCTTCTTCTCCTTCTTCTACTTTTCCTTCTTCGTCATCATCTTCTTCTTCTACTTCTACATCTACTTATTCTTCTTCTTCGTCTTCTTCTTCTTCTTTTTCTTCTTCTTCTTTTGTTTAATGATCTTCTTCTTGGACTTCTTCCTCTTCTTCTTCTTCTACTTTTACTTCTTCTTCGTCTACTTCTTCTTATACTTCTTCTTCTTCTTCTTCTTTTTCTTTGCCTTCTTCCACTTCCATTTCTTCTTCTTCTTCTTTTCTTTTTCTTAATCATCATCATCATCTTCTTCTTCTTCTTCTTCTACTTCTTCTTTTTCTTCTTCTTCTTCTTAAATTTCTTCTTTGCTTACATCTGCTTCATCTTCATCTTCTTCTTCTTTTTCTTCTTCCACTTGTTCTTCTTCATTTTATTATTATTATTATTATTGTTATTATTATCATTGATATTATTATTATTTTTATTGTTATTATTGTTATTATTCTTATCATTATTATTGTTCTTCTTCTTCTTGTTCTTCTTCTTCTTTCTCTTCTTCTTCTTCTTGTCCTTCTCCTTCTTCATCTTCTCCTTCTTCTAGTTTTTCCTTGTCTTCTTCTTCTTCTTCTTCATTTCCTTCTTCTTGTATAACTTCTTCCTTTCTTCTTCTTCTTCTTCTTCATCATCTTCTACTTCTTCTTCTCGTTCTCCTTCTCTCCTTCTTCTCGTTCTCCTTCTCTCCTTCTTCCTCTTCTTTTACTTCCTCTTCATTGCTTTTTCTTAAACTACTCTTCTTCTTCTTCTTCTTCGTCTTTGCCTTCTTGTACTTCTTCTTCTTCTACTTCTTCGTTTTCTTCTTCTTTGTCTCTTCTTCACCTTCTTTTTCATCGTTTTCTTCTTCTTCTTATCTTTTACTTCTACTTCTTCCTCTACTTCTCCATCTACTTCTTTTTCTTTTTTTTTTGTATTCTTCTTCTTCTACTTTCTCTTCTTCTTGTTGTACTTCTTCTTCCTCTTCCTCTTCTTCTTCTTCTTCTTTTTCTTTTTTTCTTCATCTTCTTCTTAATATTCTTCTACTTCTTTTTCTTCTTCCTTGTCTTCTTATTCTTTTTTCTCTTCTTCTTCTTCCTATTCTTCTTCTTCTTCTTCCTATTCTTCATCTCCATCTTCTTTTTCTCCATCATCATCATCATCTTCATCTTCTTCTTCTTCTCATTCTTCTTCTTCTTCTTCTTCTTCTTCTTCTTCTTCTTCTTCTTCTTTCTCTTCTTCTACTTCTTCTGCTTCTACTTTGTTTTATTCTTCTTTTTCTTCGTCATCATTATCATCTTCTTCTCCTTATTCTTCTTTTTCTTCATCTTCTTCTTCTTCCTTTACTTATTCTTCTTCTTCTTCTTCTTCTTCTTCTTTTTCATCTTCTTGTTCTTCTTTTTTGTCTTCTTCTTCTTCTTCTTTTTCTTTTTCTACTTCTTCTTCTTCTTCCTCTTCTTCTTGTTCTTTTACTCCTTGTTCTTCCTCTTCTTCTTCTTCCTTTATTTTGTCTTATTCTGCGTCAACTTTTTCTCTTCTTCTTAATCTTCGCCTACTTCTTCTTCATCATCATCATCATCTTCTTCTTCTACTACTTCTTGTTCTTCTTTTTCATCCTCTTCTTTTTCTTCCTCTTC
>JAIUJO010000702.1:40000-42500 GCA_023846275.1 Vanilla planifolia
ATCTTCTTCTTCTTCTTCTTCTTTATGTTCTTCTTGTTCTTGATTTTCTTCATCTTCTTCTTTTTCTTCTTCTTCTATTACTACTACTACTACTTCTTCATCTTCTTCTTCTTCTTCTTCTTTGCTTACTATTTTCTTCTTCTTCGTCTTCTTCCTCCCTATGGTTTTCTTCTTCTTCTTCTTCTATTTCCTATCTTCTTCTTCTTCTCCTTCTTCTTCTACTTCACCTATTTTACTCATCCTTCTTCTTCTTCTTCTTCTTCTTCTTCTCATTCTTCTTCTTATTGTTCTTCTTCTCTTTTTTCAAGTCCTCATCTTCTTCTTCCTCCACTTCTCCTTCTTCTATTTCTTCTTCATGTTCTTCTTCTTCATCATGTTCTTCTTCTTCTTCTTCTTCATCTCCTTCATCTTCTTCTTGGTCTTCTTTTTCTAATTCTTCTTCTTCTTCTTCTTCCACTTCTTTGTCTTCTTCTTCTCCCTCTTCTTCTTCTTCTTCCTCTTCTTTTTCTTTGTCTCTTCTTTTTCTTCTTCTTCTTCACCTTCATCTTCTTCTTCAACCTCATGTTCTTCTTCATCATCTTATTCTTCTTTGTGTTTTTCTTCTCGTCTTCTTCTTCTTCTTACTTCTTCTTCTTCTTCCTTTTCTTTTCTTCTCTTTCTTCTATTTGATCATCTTCTTCATCGTCTTCTTCTTCTTCTTCTCGTTTTCTTCTTCTTCTTCATCATCATCATCATCTTCTTCTTCACCATCTTCTTCTACATCTTCATGTTCATCTTATTATTTTCTTCTTATTGTTCTTCTTCTTCATCATCAACTTCTTCTTCTTCTTCTTCTTCTTCCTCTTCTTCTTCTTCTTCTTCTTACTTCTTCTTCTTCTTCTTCTTCTTCTTCTTCTTCTTGCTCTTCTTCTTCATTGCTTTCTTCTTCTTCTTCTTTGTCCTCTTCGTCTTCGTTGCCTTCTACTTCTTTTTCTTCTTCTTCTTCTTCCTCTTCTTCTTCTTTGCTTCCTTCTTCTTCTTCTTTGTCCTCTTCGTCTTCGTTGCCTTCTACTTCTTCTTCTTCTTCTTCTAATTCATCTTCAACTTCTTCTTATTCTTCTACTACTTCTTCTCCTTCGTCTTTTTCTTCATCAACTTCTACAACTTCTTCTACTTCTTCTTCTTCTCCTTCTTCTCCTTCTTCTCCTTCTTCTTTTTCTTCTTCTTCTTCTCCGCCTTCTTCTTCTTCTTTTCCTTAATCGTCATCTTCTTCTTCTTCTTTTCTTTCTTTTTCTTCATCTTCTTTCTCCTTTTTTATTTCTTCTCCTTCTTCTTCCTTTTCTTCATCTTCTTCTTCTTCATCTTCTTCTTCATCATCATCATCTTATTATTGTACTTAGTCTTCTTCTTCTTCTTCTTCATCTTCTTCTCTTCTTCTTTTTCTTCTTCTTCTTCTTCTTATTCATCATCTTCTTCTTCTTTTCTTTCTTCTTCTTCTTCTACTTCTTCCTCTTCTTCTTCTTCTTCTTCTTCTTCTTCTTCTTCTTCTTTTTCAACTTCTTCTTTGCCTTCTTCTTCGTCTACTTCTTCTTTTTCTTCTTCTTCTTCTCGTAGTTCTCCTTCTTCTTCTGCTCTTATTTCTTCTTTTTCTTCTTCTCATTTTCTTCTTCTCCTTCTTCTTCTTCATCTTCTTCTATTTCTTCTTCGTCTTCTTCTTCTTCTTCTTTTTCTACTTATTCTGTTCTTTATCTTCTTCTTCTTTTTCTTCTTCTTCCTCTTCTTTTTCTTATTTTTCTTCTTCTTGTTGTTCTTCTTCTTCCACTTCTTCTACCTCTTCTTCTTCTCCTTCCTTTTCTTTGTCTTCTTCTTCTTTGCCTTTTCCTTCTTCTACGTCTTCTTCTTCTTCATCTTCTTATTCTTCGTCTCTTTCTTCTCCTTTTTCTTCTTCTTGTTCACATTCTTCTTCTTCTTCTTCTTTTTTCTTCTCCTTCTTCTTCTTCTCTTTCTTCTTCTTCTTCTTCTTCTTCTTCTTCTTCTACTACTTCTTATTCTTCTTCTTCGACTTCTTCGACATCTACACCTTTTTTTCTTCTTCATCATCATCATCATCTTCTTCTTCTTCATCTACTATTCACTTGTCTTCTTCTTCATCATTGACTTCTTCTTCTTCTTCCTCTTTTTCTTCTTCTTCTTCTTCTTCTTCATCTTCCTCTTCTTCTTCATGATCATCATCATCATCTTCTTCTTCTTCTTCTTCTTCTTCTTCTTCTTGTCCTTCTTCTCCTTCTTCTCCTGCTCCTCCTTCTTGTTGTTCTTTTTTTTCTCTTTGTTGTTGTTCTTCTTCTTCCTCTTCATCATCATTATCATCATGTTCTTCTTCTTCGTATTCTTCTTCTTCTTCCGTTTCTTCTTCTACTTCTTCTTCTTCTTCTTCGTCTTCTTCTTTTCTTCTTCTTCTCCTTCTTCTTCCTCTATCTCTTCCTCTACTTCTTCCTCTTCTTCCTGTTCTTGCTCCTCCCCT
>JAIUJO010000702.1:50000-55000 GCA_023846275.1 Vanilla planifolia
TCTTCTCTTCTTCTTCTTCTTCTTCGTCTTCTTCTTCTTCATCATGATCTTTTCTTCTTCTTCTTTCTCCTTCTTCTGCTTTTTCTTCTTCCCATTCTTCTTGTTCTTGTTGTTGTGCTTCTTCTTCATCATCTTCCTTTTCTTCCTCTTCTTCTTCTTCTTCTTCTTTTTCTTCGTCTTCTTCTTCTTATTCTTCTCGTTCTTCTTCTTTTTTGTCTTCTTCTTCTTCTTCTTCTCCTCCTCCTCCTCCTCCTCCTCCTCCTCCTCCTCCTTCTTCTACTTATTCTTCTTCCTCTTGTTCTTCTTCTTCTTCGTCTTATTCTTCTTCTTATTCTTCTTCTTCTTCTTAATTTTTTTCTTCTTCTACTACTACTTCTTCTTCTTCCACTTCTTGTTCTTCCTCTTCCTCATCTCCTTGTTCTTTGCCTTCGACTTCTTTTTCTACATGTTTATCATCATCTTCTTCTTCTTCTTCTTCTTCTTCTGCTTCTACTTCCACTTCTTCTTCTTCTTTTTCTTCATCTTCTTCGATTTTTTCTCGTTCTTCTTATTGTTCTTCTTCCTATTGTTCATCTTCTTCTTCTTCCTATTGTTCTTCTTCTTCTTCTTCTTATTCTTCCTCTCCTTTTTCTTCCTACTATTAAACTTCATCTTATATCTACGTCTTCTACTTCTTATTTTCTTCTACTTTTTCTTCATCTTCTTCTTCGTCCTGTTTTTTTTCTGCTTCTCTTTCTTCTTCTCCTTTTTCTCTTCTTCCTCTTCTTCTTCTCTTCTTCTTCTTCTTATTTGTCTTCTTCTACTTATTCTTCTTCTCTTTATTCTTCTTCTTCTTCTCCTTCTTCATCTTCTTCTTCTTCTTCTTCTTCTTCTCCTCCTTCTTCTTCTTCTTCTTCTTCTTCTTCTTCTCTTTATTCTTCTTCCTTTGGTTCTTCTTCTTCATCTTTTTCTTCTTCTTCTTCTTCTTTTTCTTCTTCTTCATCTTGTTAATCTTTTACTTCTTCTTTTTCATCTCCTTCTCCTCCTTCTCTTTTTTCTCCTTCTTTGTCTTCTTCATCTTCTTCTTCTTCTTCTTCTTCTTCTTCTTCCAATTCTTCTTCTTCGCCATGACCTTCATGTTCTTTGTCCTTTTCGTCTTTGTCGCCTTCTTCTTCTTCTTCTTTTTCTTCTTCTTCTTCTTCTCCTTCTTCATCTTCTTCTTCTTCGTTTTCTTCTTCTTGTTCTTGTTCTTGTTCTTCTTCTACAACTTCGTCTTCGTCTTTTTCTCATTCTTCTTCTTTTGCTTCTTCTTCTTCTTCTCCTTATTCTTCTTCTTCTACTTCTACTTCTTCTTCTTCTTCTTCTTCTTCTTTTACATCTTCTTCTTCTTCTCCTTCCCCTTCTTCTTCTCGTTCTCCTTCTTCTTCTTCTCCTCCTCATTCTTCTTCTTCTTCTCTTTTTTCCTACTCCTCTTTTTATTCTTCTACTTCCTCTTCTCCTTCTATTTCTTCTTCTTGTTCTTGTTCTTCTTCTTCTTCTTCATAATCTCCTTCATCTTCTTCCTGGTCTTCTTCTTCTTCTGCTTCTTCTTCCTTTTCTTTTTCCACTTCTTCAACTTCTTTTTCTTCGTCTTTTCTTCTTCTTCTTCATCATCATCATCATCTTCTTCTTCATCTTCATCTTTGTGTTCTTCTTCATCATTTTATTCTCCCTTGTATATTTCTTCTTCTTCTTCCTCATCTTCTTCTATTATCTTCTTCAACTTCTTCGTCTTCTTCTTCTTCTTCTTCCCTTTCTTCTTCATCTTCTTCTTTTTCTTATTATCTTTTTTCTCCTTCTTCCTTCACTTCTTCCTCTTCTTCTTCTTCTACATCTTATTCTTCTTCTTCGTATTCATCTTCTTCTTCTTATTCTTCTTCTCCTTCTTCTTCTTCTTTTTCATCACCATCATCCTCAACATCTTCTTCTTCTTTCTTCTTCTTCTTATTCTACATCTTCTTCCTCATCTTCTTCTTTGCCTTCTTCTTTTTCTTTGTCCTCTTTGGCTTTGTCGCCTTCTTTCTTCTTCTTCTTCTTCTTCTCATTCATCTTCAGCTTCTTCTTCCTCTTCTACTACTTCTTGTTCTTCTTCTTCTTATTCTTCTTCTTCTTCTTTTTCGTCTTCTTCTTCTTCTTCTTTGACTTCTTCTTCTTCTTCTTCTTCTTGTACTTCTTCTCCTTCTACTACAACTTATTATTATTCTTCTTCTTCTTCTCCTCCTTCTTCTACTTCTTCTCCTTCTTCTTCTTCTTCATCTTCTTCTTCTTCTTCTTCATCATCTTCTTCTTCTTCTTCTTCGTTTTCTCTGTTTTCTTCTTCTCCTTCTTCTTCTCCATCCTTGTCTTCTTCTTTCTCTTCTATTTCTTCTTCTTCTTCTTCTTCTTCTTCTTCTTCATCGTCTTCTTCATCATCTTTTTCTTCTTCATCATCATCTTCTTATCATACAGCTTAGTCTTCCTCTTCTTCTTCTTCTTCTTCTTCTTCTTCTTCTTATTCTTCTTCTTCTTCTTCTTCTTCCTCTCCTTCTCCTTCTTCTTCTTCTAAATCTTCTTCTTCTTCGTCTTTTTTTTCCTCTTCTTCTTCTCCACCTTCTTCTCCTTCCTCTTCTCCTTCTTCTTCTTCTTCTTCTTCTTCTTCTTCAGCTTCTTCATCTCTTATTTCTTCTTCTTCTTCATCTTTTTTTTCTTCTTCTTAATCTTCTTCCTCTTCTTCTTTGACTTCTTCCTCCTCTTCTGCTTCTTTTTCTTCTTCTTCTTCCTCTTCATCTTTTCCCTCCTCTTCATCTTCTTCTTCTTCTTCTTCTTCTTTTCTTCTTCGAAGTCTTCTTCTTCATCTTCTTCTTCTACTTCTTTTTCTTCTTTTTCTTCTTCTTCTTCTTCTTCCTCTTCTTCTTCTACTTCTGCTTCACCATCTCCTTCTCATTCTTCTTCTTCTTCAACTTCTTCTACTTCATCTTCTTCTTCTTCTACTTCTTCTTCAAGTTCTTCATCTCCTTCTGCTTCTTCTTCTTTTTTAGGTTCTTCTTCTCCTTCTTTTCTTCGTATTCTTCTTCTTCTTCTTCTTCTTCTTCTTCTTCTTCCACATCTCCTTCTTCCTCTTATTCGTCTTCTTCTTCTTTGTCTTTGTCTTCTTCTTCTTCATCATCAACATCTTCTGTTTCTTCTTCTTCTTCATCTTCTTTATGTTCTTGATTTTCTACTTCTTCTTCTTTTTCATCTTCTTCTTCTTCTTCGTCGTCTGCCATTTCTTCTACGTCATCTTCTTCCTCTTCTTCTTAATTTTCGTCTTCTTCTTCATTTTCCCCTTGTTCTTATTCTTCTCCATCGTCTTCTTCTTCTTCTTCTTCTTCTTTTACTTCTACTTCTTCTTCTTCTTCTTCTTGATTTTCTTCTTCTTTTTCTTTTACTTCCTCTTCTTCTTCTTCTCCTTCTTCTTCTTCTACTACTACTTCTTCTTCTTCCTCCTCCTCTCCTTATTCTATGTCTTCTTCTTGTTCTTCTACTTCTTGTTGTTCTTCTTCATCTTCTTCTTAATCTCCTTCATCTTCTCCTTCGTCTTTAACTTCTTCTTATTCTTATTCTTCTTCTTCTTCTTCTTTTTCCTCTACTTTGTCCACTTCTTCATCTCCTTTTTCTTCATCTCTTCTTCTTCTTCTTTTCATCATCATCATGATCACCTTCCTCTTCATCATCATCTTCTTCTTTTTCTTCTTCACCTTCTTCTTCATCTTCTTCTTCTTCGTATTTTTTATCTTCGACTTCTTTTTCTTCTTGTTTTTCTTTCTTTTTCTTCTTCTTCTTCTTGTTCTTTGTTTCCTTCTTCTTCTTCTTTTCTCTTTCTCCTCCTTCTTCTCTTTTTTCTCCTTCTTCGTCTTCTTGACCTTCTTCATCTTCTTCTACTTCTTCTTCTTCTTTGTCTTCTTCTACTTCTTCTTTTTCTTCTTTTTCTTCTTCTTCATCATCACCATCGTCATCAACATCTTCTTCTTATTCTTTTTCTTCTTCTTCATCATCACCATCGTCATCAACATCTTCTTCTTATTCTTTTTCTTCTTCTTCCGCTTCATCTTCTTCGTCTTCTTCCTCTTCTTCTTTGTCCTCTTCATCTTCGTCGCCTTCTTCTTCTTCTTACTTTTCTTCTTTTTCTTCTTCTTCTTCTTCTTCTTCTTCTTCTTCCACTTATTCATGTTCGGCTTGTTCTTCTTCTACTATTGTTTCTAGTTCCTCTCCTTCTTCTTCTTCTTCTTCTTCGTCTACTTCATCTTCTTCTTCTTCTTCTTCGTCTACTTCATCTTCTTCTTCTTCTTTTTCTTCAACAACTTCTCTTTCGTCTACCTCCTCCTATTCTTCTTCTTCTACTTCTCCCCTCCTTTTTCTTCTTTTACTTCTTCTTCATCTTCTTCTTCTTCTTCTTCTTCATCTTCTTCTTCCTCTTTTTCTTATTCTTCTTATTCTTCTTTTTCTTCTTCTTCTTTGTATTCTTCTTCTTCTTCTTCTTCTTCTTTTTTTCCTTTTTTGACTTCTTCCTCCTCTACTTCTTCTTCTTCTTCTTCTTTTCATCTTCTTCTTCATCATCATCTACAATTTATACTTCTTAGTCTTGTTGTTGTTGTTCTTCTTCTTCTTCTTCTTCTTCTTTCTCTCGTTCTTCTTCTTCTTCTTCTCCTTTTTCTTCTTCTTAATCTTCTTCTTCTTCTTCTCTACCTTCTTCTTCTTCTTCGTCTTCTTCTACTTGTCCTTGTTCTCCTTCTTCTCCATTATCTTCTTCTCCGTTGTCTTCTTCTTCTACTTCTACTTCTTCTTCTTCTTCTTCTACTTCTTATCTTCTTCTTCATCTTTCTCTTCTTCTTCTTCTTTTACTTCCTCTTCTTCATCTTCTTCTTCTTCTTCTTGATCTTTCATCTTTTTTTCTTCTTCTTCTTCTTCTTTATCTTCTCCTTCTTCTTTTTCATGATCTTATTCTTCTTCGTCTTCTCTTCTTC
>JAIUJO010000702.1:60000-62500 GCA_023846275.1 Vanilla planifolia
TCATCATGTTATTCTTCTTCATGTTTTTTTTCTTTTTCTTCTTCTTCTTCTTCTTTCTTCTTCTTCTTCTTCTTCTTCTTCTTCTTCTTCTTCTTCTTCTTCCCCTTCTTCTTCCCCTTTATCTTCCTCTTCTTCTTCTTCTACTTCTCATTCCTCTTCTTCTTGTTCATCTTCTTCTTCTTATTCTTCTTCTCTTTCTTTTACTTCTTCTTCTTCTTCATCACCATCATTATCAACATCTTCTACTTCATCTTCTTCATCTTCTTATTCTTCTTCTTCTTCCTCATCTTCATCTTCACATTCTTCTTCTTTTTCTTTGTCCTCTTCGCCTTCTTCGCCTTCTTCTTCTTCTTCTTCTCATTCATCTTCAGCTTCTTCTTTGTCTTTTCGTACTTCTTGTTTTTGTTCTTCTTCTTCTCCTTCTTCATCTTCTTCTTATTCTTTTTTGTCTTCTTCTTCATCATCTTCTTCTCAACTTCTTCTTCTTCTTCTACTACTACAACTTCTTCTTCTTCTTCTTCTCCTTCTTCTCCTTCTTCCCCTTCTTCTTCTTCTTCGTCTTCTTCTTCTTCTTCTTCATCTTCTTCTTCTTCTTTTTCTTCATCAACTACTTCTTTTCCTTCTTTTTCTGTGTCTTCTTCTTTTCCATCTTTGTCTTCTTCTTCTTCTTTTTCTTCTATTTTTTCTTCTTCTTCTCCTTCTTTTTCTTCATCATCTTCTTCTTCTTCTTCAACATAATCTTCTTATTATACTTCTTAGTCTTTTTCTTCTTCTTCTTCCTCCTCCTCCGCTCCTCCTTCTTCTTCTTCTTAATCTCCTTCTTCTTCTTGTTCTACTTCTTTTACTTATTATTATTATTATACTTCTTCGACTTCTTTTTCCTCCTCTACTTCTTCTCGACCTTCTTCACCTTCATCTTCTATTTCTTCTTCTTCTTCTTCTTCTTCTTCTTCAGCTTCATCATCTCTTTTTTCTTCTTTTCTTCATCTTCTATTTCTTCTTCTTAATCTTCTTCCTCTTCTTCTTTGTCTTCTTACTCCTCTTCTGTTACTTTTTCTTCTTCTTCTTCTTCCTCTTCATCTTTTTCCTCCTCTTATTCTTCTTCTTCTTCTTTGTCTCTTCTTCGAAGTCTTCTTCTTCATCTTCTTCTTCTACTTCTTTTTGTTCTTCCTTTTCTTCTTCTTCTTCTTCTTCTTCTTCTTCTTCTCCCTCTTCTTCTTCTACTTCTTGTCCCTCTCCTTCTCCTTCTTTTTCTTCAACTTCTTCTACTTCTTCTTCTTCTTCTTCTTCTTCCTCTTCTTCCTCTTCTTCTTTGACTTCTTCTTCTTCTTCTTTTTCTTCTTGTTCTTCTTCTTCTTCTTCTCTTCTTTTTCTTCTTCTTCTTCCTCTTCTGTGTCTTCCACTTATTCGTATTCATCATCTTCTTCTTCAGCTTCATCTTCTTCTTCTTCTTCTTCTTCTTCTTCTTCTTCTTATTCTATTTCTTCTTCTTCTTCTTCTTCTTAATTTTCTTCTTATTCTTCTTCCTCTTTGCCATCATTTTCCTCTTCTTCTTCTTCTTCTTCTTCATTTTCTTCCTCTTCTTCTTCTTTTTATTCTTCATCTTCGTCATCTCCATTTTCTTCTTCTTCTTCCTCTTCTTCTTCTTCTTCTTCGTCTTCATAATCATCTTCTTTGTCTTTCTCTTCATCATCTTCTGCTTCTTCTTCTACTACTACTACTTCTTCCTCTTCTTCTACCTGTACTTTTCTTCTTCTACTTCTTCTTTTTCTTCTTCTTCTCCTTTCTCTTCTTCTTCTTCTTCTTCTTCAACTCTATTTCCTTTTCTTCTTCTTCTTTTTCGTCTTTTTCTACTTACTCTTCTACTTCATCTTCCTCTTCTTTGTCTCCATCTTCTTCTTCTTCTTCTTCTTCTTCTTCTTCCTCTTCTTTTCCTTCATCAACATCTTCTTCTTCTACTTCTTCTGCATCTTCTTCGCCTCCTCCTCCTCCTCATTCTTCTTCTTCTCCTCCTCCTCCACTTTCTTCTTCTTCGTCTTCTTCTGCTTTTTCTTCTCCATCTCCTTCTTCTTCTTCTTCTCCTTCTTCTTCTTTTCTTCTTCATCTTCATCTTCTTCTTCTTATTATTATTATTCTTCTTCTACTACTTCTTTTTCTTCTTCTTTTTCTTTTTGTTTCTTCCTCTCTTTCTTGTACTTCTTCTACCTCTTATCCTCCTCGTTTTTCTCCTTCTTCTTCTTCTTCTTTTTCTTCCTCATCTTCATCTTTTTCATCTCCATCTTTTTTGGCTTTGCCTTCTTCTTCTTCGACTTTTTCTTCTTCTTTTTCTTCTTCTTCCTCCTCTTCACATTCTTCTTCTTCTGCTTTTTCTTCTTCTTTTTCTCCATTTTCTTCTTCTTCTTCTCTTTCTTATTCTTCTTCTTCTTCTTCTTCTTATTCATCTTCATCTTCTTCTTATTCTTCTCCTTCTTCACTTCTTCTTTTTCATCAACTTCTTCGA
>JAIUJO010000702.1:65000-67500 GCA_023846275.1 Vanilla planifolia
CTCTTTTCTCCTTTTTCTTTTTCTTCTTCCTATTCTTCTTGTTCTTGTTTTTGTTGTTCTTCTTCTTCTTTATTTTCCTTTCCTTCCTCTTCTTCTTTTTCCTCGTCTTCTTCTTCTTCTTCTTTTTCTTCGTCTTCTTCTTCTTATTCTCCCCAATCTTCTTCTTTTTTTCTTCTTCTTCTCCTCCTCCTCCTCCTCCTCCTTCATCTACTTATTCTTCTTCCTCTTATTCTTCTTCTTCTTCGTCTTCTTCTTCTTCTTCTTCTTAATGTTTTCTTCTTCTACTTCTTCTTCTTTTTTTTTCTTCCACTTAATGTTCTTCCTCTTCCTCATCTCCTTGTTCTTTGCCTTCGACTTCTTTTTCTTCATGTTCATCATCATCGACATCTTCTTCTTCTTCTTCCTCTTCTTCTTCTTCTTCTTATTCTACTTCCACTTCTTCTCCTTCTTTTTCTTCATCTTCTTTGATTTTTTCTTGTTCTTCTTATTGTTCTTCTTCTTCCTATAGTTCTTCTTCTTCTTCTTCTTCTTCTTCTTATTCTTCCTCTTCTTCTTCTTCCTACTATTAAACTTCTTCTTCATCTACGTCTTCTACTTCTTCTTTTCTTCTAATTTTTCCTCATCTTCTTCTTCGTCTTGTTCTTTTTCTGCTTCTGTTTCTTCTTCTCCTTCTTCTCTTCTTCCTCTTCTTCTTCTCTTCTTCTTTACCTTCTCATTTATCTCTTCTACTTATTCTTCTTCTCCTTATTCTTCATCTTCTTCTTCTTCATTATCTATTTCTTCTTCTTCTTCTTCTTCTTCTTCTTCTCCTTCTCCTTCTTTTTCTACTTTTTGTTCTTTTTCTTCTTCTTCTTGTTCTTCTTCTTCTTCTTCTTCTTCTTCTTTTTCTTCTTCTCGATCATAAACAACTTCTTCTCTTCCTACCTTTTCTTCTTCTTCTTCTTGTCAATCTTTTACTTCTTTTTTTCTCCTTCTCATCCTTCTCTTTTTTCTCCTTCTTTGTCTTCTTCATCTTCCTCTTCTTCTTCTTCTTTGTCATCTTCTATTTCTTTATTTTCTTCTTCTTATTCATCTTCATCACCACGATTATCAACATCTTCCTCTTCATCTTCTTCTTCTTCTTCCACTTCTTCTTCTTTGCCTTCATCTTCATGTTCTTTGTCCTTTTCGTCTTTGTCGCCTTCTTCATCTTCTTCTTCTTCTTCTTCTTCTTATTCATCTTCAGCTACTTCTTCTTCTTGTACTTCTTTTTCTTCTTCTCCTCCTTATTCTTGTTCTTCTTCTTCTTCTTCTTCTTCATCTTCTTCTTCTTCTTCTTCTTCTTCTTCATCTACAACTTCTTTTTCGTCCTCTTCTCATTCTTGTTCTTGTTCTTCTTCTTCTCCTTTTCTTTTTCCCTACTTCTCTTTTTCTTCTTCTACTTCCTCTTCTCCTTCTTCTATGTCTTCTTCTTGTTGTTCTTCTTCTTCTTCTTGTTCTTGTTCTTCTTCTTCTCCTTCTTTTTCTTCCCCTTCATCTCCTTCATCTTCTTCCTGGTCTTCTTCTTCTTTTTCTTCTTCCACTTCTTTGCCTTCTTCTTCTTCTTCTTCTTCATCATCTCTTCTTCTTCTTCATCTTCTTCTTCTTCTTCTTCTTCTTCTTCTTTTTCTTCTTCATCTTCGTGTTCTTCTTCATCATCTTATTCTTCTTCGTATATTTCTTCCTCTTCTTCTTTTTCTACTTCTTTTTCTTCTTCAACTTCTTCTTCTTCTTCTTCTTCCCCTTTTTCTTCATCTTCTTCTTTTCTTATTATCTTTCTTCTTCTTCTTCCTTCACTTCTTCCTCTTCTTCTTCTTCTACTTCTTATTCTTCTTCTTCTTATTCTTCTTCTCATTCTTCTTCTTCTTCTTCTTCTTCCTAGTCACCATCATCATCAACATCTTCTTTTTCTTTCTTCTTCTTATTGATCTTCTTCTTTTTCTTTGTCCTCTTCGTCTTCGTCGTCTTCTTTCTTCTTTTTCTTCTTCTTCTCATTCATCTTCAGCTTCTTGTTCCTCTTCTGCTACTTCTTGTTCTTCTTCTTCATATTCTTCTTCTTCTTCTTTCTCTTCCTCTTCTTCTTCTTCTTCTTTCTCTTCTTCTTCTTCTCCTTCTACTACAACTTATTATTCTTCTTCTTCTCCTTCTCCTCCTTCTTCTGCTTCTTCTCCTCCTCCTTCTTCGCCTTCTTCTACTTCTTCTTCATCTTGTTCTTCTTCTTCTTCTTCTTCTTCTTCTCCATTTTCTTCTTCTTCTTCTTCTTCTTCATCTTCTCTACTTCTTCTTCTTCTTCTTCGCCCTGCTATTTCTTCTTCATCGCCTACTTCCTCTTCTTCTTAATTTTCCTCTTCTTCTTGTTCTTCTTCTTCTTCTTTTTCTTCTACTTCTTTTCTTCTTCTACTACTCCTTTTTCTTCTTGATTTTCTTCTTCTTTTTCTTCTACTAGCTCTTCTTCTTCTTCTACTTCTTCTTTTTCTTCATC
>JAIUJO010000702.1:72500-77500 GCA_023846275.1 Vanilla planifolia
TTCTTCTTTTTCTTCTTCTACTTCTACTTCTACTTCTTCGTCTCCTTCATCTTCTTCTTCTTTTTCTTCTTCTCCTCCCCTTCTTCTTCTTCTTTTCTTCTTCTCCTCTTCTTCTTCTTCTTCGTCTTGTTCTTGTTCTTGTTCTTGTTGTTCTTCTTCTTCTTCTTATTTGTCTTCTTCTACTTATTCTACTTCTCCTTATTTTTCTTCCTCTTCTTCTTCTTGGACTTCTTCTTTTTCTTCTTCTTCTTCTTCTTCTTCTTCTTCTTCTTCTCTTTCTTCTTCTTCCTCGTCTTCATCTTCTCTTTCTTCTTCTTCTTCTTGTTCTTCATATTCTTTTTCTATCTATTGTTCTTCTTCTCCTTCTCCTTCTTCTTAATTTATGTCTTCTTCTACTTCATCTTTTTCTTCTTTTTCTTCATCTTCTTTTTCTTCGTCTTCTTCTTCTTCTTCTTCTCTCCCTTCTTCTTCATTTTCTAATTTGTCTTCTTCTTTTGCTTGGCCTTCATCTTCTTCTTCTTCTTCTTCGTCATCTTCTTCTTCTTCTTTTACTTCTTCTTCTTCTTCTTCTTCTTGTTATCTTCCTCTTCTTTTTCTTCTTCTCTTCTTTTTCTTCTATTTCTTCTTCTTTTTCTTCTTCTATTTCTTCTTCTTCTTCTTCATCTACTTCTTCCTCTGCCTCTTCTTCTTCTTCATCATCTTTTTCTTCTTCTTCTTCTTCTTCTTCTTCCTCTTCTTCTTCGTCTTTTTCTTCTTCCTCTTCTTCTTCTTCTACTGCTTCCTCTTCTTCATCTCCTTCTTCAATGCCTCTTTATCTTCAACTTGTCCTTCTTCTACTTATTCTTCATCTACTACTACTTTTTCTTCTTCTACTACTTCTTCTTCTTCTACTTCTTCCATTTGTTCTTGTTATATTCTTCTTCTTCTTCCTTTTCTTCTTTCTCTTCATCTTCTAGTTCCCTTTCTTCTTCTTGTTCTTCATTTTCTCCTTCTTCATATTCTTCTTCTTTTACTTCCTCCTCTTCATCTTCTTTTTCTTCTTCTTCTTCTTCTCTTCTTCGAAGTCTTCTTCTTCATCTTCTTCTACTTCTTTTTCTTCTTCTTTTTCCTCTTCTTCTTCTTCTTCTTTTTCCTCTTGTTCTTCTACTTCTGCTTCATCCTCTCCTTCTCATTCTTCTTCTTCTTCAACTTCTTCAACTTCTTCTACTTCATCTTCTTCTTCTTCTACTTCTTCTTCAAGTTCTTCATCTCTTTCTGCTTCTTCTTCTTCTTTTTTAGGTTCTTCTTCTCCTTCTTTTCTTCATATTCTTCTTCTTCTTCTTCTTCTTCCACATCTCCTTCTTCCTCTTATTCGTCTTCTTCTTCTTTGTCTTTGTCTTCTTCTTCTTCATCATCAACATCTTCTGTTTCTTCTTCTTCTTCTTCTTCTTTTCTTCATCATCTTCTTTATGTTCTTGATTTTCTTCTTCTTCTTCTACTTCTTCTTCTTCTTCTTCATCTTCTACTACTTCTTCTTCTTGTTCTTCGTCTTCTTCTTCTTCCACTTCTTCTTAATTTTCGTCTTCTTCTTAATTTTCCCCTTCTTCTTGTTCTTCTCCATCTTCTTCTTCTTCTTCTTCTTTTACTTCTTCTTATTCTTCTTCTTCTTCTTGATTTTCTTCTTCTTTTTCTTCTACTTATTCTTCTTCTTCTTCTCCTTCTTCTTCTTCTTCTTCTTCTTCCTCTCCTTCTTCTATGTCTTCTTCTTATTCTTCTTCTTCTTGCTGTTGTTCTTCATCTTCTTCTTCATCTCCTTCATCTTCTTCTTTGTCTTCATCTTCTTCTTGTTCTTCTTCTTCTTCATCACTTCTTTGTCTTCTTCTTCTTCTTTTTCCTCTACTTTGTCCACTTCTTCATCTCCTTTTTCTTCATCTCATCTTCTTCTTCTTTTCATCATCATCATAATCGCCTTCCTCTTCATCATCATCTTCTTCTTTTTCTTCTTCACCTCCTTTCATCTTCGTGTTCTTTTTCATCTTCTTCTTCGTATTTTTCATCTTCGACTTCTTTTTCTTCTTGTTCTTCTTTCTTTTTCTTCTACTACTACTACTTCTACTTCTTCTTCTTATTCTTTGTTTCCTTCTTCTTCTTCTTCTTCTTTTCTCTTTCTCCTCCTTCTCTTTTTTCTCCTTCTTCGTCTTCTTAATCTTCTTCATCTTCTTCTACTTCTTATTCTTCTTTGTCTTCTTCTACTTCTTCTTTTTCTTCTTCTTCTTCTTCTTCTTCTTCATCACCATCATCATCAACATCTTCTTCTTATTCTTTTTCTTCTTCTTCAACTTCATCATCTTTGTCTTCTTCCTCTTCATCTTCGCAGCCTTCTTCTTCTTCTTCTTATTTTTCTTCTTTTTCTTCTTCTTCTTCTTCTTCTTCCTCTTTTTCATCTTCAGCTTGTTCTTCTTCTACTATTGCTTCTAGTTCTTCTCCTTCTACTTCTAGTTCTTCTCCTTCTACTTCTTCTTCTTCTTCTTCTACTTCTTCTTCTTCTTCTTCGTCTTCTTCTTCTTCTTTTTCTTCTACAACTTCTTTTTCTTTGTCTACTTCCTCCTATTCTTCTTCTTCTCCTTCTTCTCCTCCTCCTTTTTCTTCTTCTACTTCTTCTTCATCTTCTTCTTCTTCTTCTTCTTCTTCATCTTCTTCATCCTCTTCTTCTTCTTCTTCATCTTATTCTTCTTATTCTTCTTTTTCTTCTTCTTCTTTGTGTTCTTCTTCTTCTTCTTCTTTCTCTTTCCCTTTTTTGACTTCTTCTTCTTCCTCCTCTACTTCTTCTTCTTCTTCTTTTCGTCTTCTTCTTCTTCAACATCATCTACAAATTATACATCTTAGTCTTATTGTTGTTGTTGTTCTTCTTCTTCTTCTCTACCTCCTTCTTCGTCTTCTTCTACTTCTTCTTCTTGTTCTTCTTCTTCTCCATTATCTTCTTCTTCTACTTCTACTTCTTCTTCTTCTTCTTCTTCCACTTCTTCTTATCTTCTTCTTCATCTTTCTCTTCTTCTTCTTCTTCTTCTTCTTCTTTTACTTCCTCTTCCTCATCTTCTTCTTCTTCTTCTTCATCTTTCATCTTTTTCTCTTCTTCTTCTTCTTCTTCTTCTTTATCTTCTCCTTCTTCTTTTTGATGATCTTATTCTTCTTCGTCTTCCTCTTCTTCCTCTTCTTTTATTTCCATCTTCTTTGTCATCGTCGCCTTCTTCTTTTTCTTCTTTTTCTTTTTGTTGTTGTTCTTCTTCTTATACTTCTTCGTCTTCTTCTTCTTCGTCTTCTTCTTCTTCGTCTTGTTCTTCTTCTTCTTTCACTTCTTCATCTTCTCCTCCTTTTCTTCTTCTTATTTTTCTTAATCTTCTAATTTTTCCTCCTCTTCTTCTTCTTGTTCTTCTTCTTCTTCCCCTTCTCTTGCTTTCTCTGTCTTCTTCTTCTTCTTCTTCTTCTTCTTTTTCTTCTTGGCCTTGTTCTTCTTCTTCTTCTTCTTCATCCACTTCATCTTCTTTTTCTTCGTCTGTTCTTCTTCTTCTTCTTCATCATCTTCTTCTTCTTTTTCTTTTTCAACTTCTTCTTCATCTTCGTATTACTCTTCATCATCTTCTTCTTCTTCATGTTTTCTTCTTTGTCTTCTTCTTCTTCTTCTTCTTTCTTCTTCTTCATCTTGTTCTTCTTCTTCACCTTCTTCTACTTCTTCATCATCTTCTTCTTCTTCTTCTTCTTATTCTTCTTTTTCTTCCTCTTCTTCTTTTCTTCTTCTTCTTCTTCTTCTTCTTTATTTTCTTCTACTTCTTCTTCTTGTTCTTCGTCTCCTCCTCCTCCTCCTCCTCTTCCTCCTCCTTCTTCATCTTCTTCTTCTTCTTCATCTTCATCTTCTTCATCTTCTTCTTCTTCATCTTTTAATTCTTCTTCTTCTTCTTCATCTACTTCTACTTTTTCCTCCTCCTCCTCTTCTTCTTCTTCTTCTTCCTCTAAACCTTATTGTCTATCTTCTTCTTCTTCTTCTTCTTCAACTTCTTGTTCTTCTTTTTCTTCTTCTTGTTCTTCTTCTTCTTCATCATCATCATCTTCTTCCTAATCATCTTATTCTTCCTCCTTTTTTTCTTCTTCTTCTTCTTGTCCTCCTCCTTCATTTTCTTTTTTCTACTTCTTCTTCTGCTTCTTCTTCTTTGTCTTTCTTTTCTCCTTCTTCCACATCTTCATCTATTTTTTCTTCGTCATTTCTTCATCATCATCTTCTTGTTCTTTTTTTTCTTCTTCTACAACGTCTACTTCTTCTTCTTCTTCTTCCTCTTCATCTACTTCTTCTTCTTCTTGTCCTCCTCCTCCTTCTTCCTCTTCTTCTTTTTCTTCTTCTTCTTCTTTTTATCCTTCTTCTTCTCTTTCTTCTTCTTCTACTACTTTGCTTTCTTCATCTTCTTCTTGTTCTTCATCTTTTTCTTCTTCTACATCTTCTTCTTCTTCTAATTCATCTCCTGCTTCTTCTTCTTCTTCTTCTTCTACATCTATTTCTTCTTCTTCTTCTTCTTCATGTTATTCTTCTTCTCCTACTTCTCCTTCTTCTTCATCTTCTTCTTTTGTTTCTTCTTCTTCTTCTTATTATTATTCCTTTTCTTCTTCTTCTTCTTTTTCTTCTTCTTCTTGTTCTTCTTCTTTTTCTTCTTCTTCTTCTTTACCCTATTCTTCCTCTTCCACTTCTTCATCTTCTTTTCCTTCATCATCATCTTCTTCTTCATCTTCCTCCTCCTCTTCCTCTTCCTCTTCTTCTTCTTCTTCTTCTTCTTCTTCTTCTTCTTCTTTTCTTCCTCTTTTTTTTCTTCTTCTCATCCTTCTTTTTCTTCTTTTTTTTCTTATTTTTCTTATTTTATTTCTTCTTCATCTTCTTCAGCTTCATCATCTCCTTTTTCTTCTTCTTCTTCATCTTCTGTTTCTTCTTCTTAGTCTTCTTCCTCTTCCTCTTTGTCTTCTTTCTCCTCTACTTCTTT
>JAIUJO010000702.1:90000-95000 GCA_023846275.1 Vanilla planifolia
CTTCTTCATCCTTTTCGTCTTCGTTGCCGTCTTCTTCTTCTTCTTCACATTAATATTATGGTTCTTCATCCTCTTCTACATCTTCTTCTTCTTCTTCTTCTTCTTCTTCTTCTTCTTCATCTTCTTCTTCTTCTTCTTCTTCATCTTCTACTTCTTCTTCCACTACTACTACTACTACTACTACTTCTTCTTCTTCTTCTTCATCTTCTTCGGCTTCTTCTTCTTCTTTATTTTCTTCTTCCTCTTCTTCTTCTTCTTCTTATTCTTCTTCTTCTCCTTCTTCTCCTTCTTCTTCTTCTTCTTCTTTGTCTTCTTCTTCTTCTTCTTCTTCTTCTTCTTCTTCTTTTCCATTTTTGCCTTCTTCTTCTTCTTTCTCTTTTATTTCTTCTTCTTCTTCATTTTCTTCATCTCCTTCATCTTCATCGTAATCTTCTTCTTCGTGTTCTTCATATTATACTTCTTAGTCTTCCTCTTTTTCTTCTTCTTCTTCTTCCTCTCCTCCTCCTTCTTCTTCTTCTTCATAATCTTGTTGTTGTTCTTCTTCTTCTACTACTACTACTACTTTTTCTTCTTTTTCTTCTTCTTCTTCTTCTTTTTCCTCTTCATCTTCTTCTCAATCCTCTTCTCCTTCTTCTTCTTCTTCTTCTTCTTCCTTTTCCTCTTCAAGTTCTCCTTTTTCTTCTCTATCCACTTCTCCTTCTTCTTCTTGTTCTTCTTCTTCTTTAGCTTCTTCGTTCCATTCTTCTTCCTCTTGATCTTTTTTTCTTCTTCTTAATCTTCTTCCTCTTCTTCTTTGTCTTCTTCCTCTTCTTCTTCTTTTTCTTCTTCTTCTTCATGTTCATCTTCTTCTTCTTCATCTCTTCTTCAATGCCTTCTTCTTCTTCTTCTTCTTCTTCTTCTTCTTTCTCTTCTTCTTCTACTTCTTCTTTTTCTTCTCCTTCTCCTTCTTCTTCTTCTTCTTCTTCAACTTTTTGTACTTCATCTTCTTCTTCTTCTTCTTTATGTTCTTCATCTTCATCTTCTTCTGCTTCTTCTTTTTCTTTTAACAGTTCTTCTTCATCTTCTTTTTTCTTGTTCTTCTTCTTCCTCTTCTTTGACTTCTTCTTCTTTGTCTTCGTCTTCTTCTTCATCATCAAAATCTTCTGCTGCTTCTTCTTCTTCTTCTTCTTCTTTGCTTACTATTTCTTCTTCTTCATCTTCTTCCACTTCTTCAAGATTTTCTTCTTCTTCTTCTTCTACTTCCTCTTCTTCTTCTTCTTCTTCTTCTTCTCCTTCTTCTTCATTGTTTTGATTTTCTTCTTGTTCTTCTATAGCTTCCTCTTCTTCTTCTTCTTCTTCTCCTTCTTCTTCTTCTTCAGCTTCCTCTTCTTCTTCTTCTTCTTCTTCCTCTTCGTATTCTTCTTTGTCTTCTTCTTGTTCTTCTTCTTCTTCTTGTTCTTCTTCATCTCCTTCATCTTTTTCTTGGTCTTCTTCTTCTTCTTCTTCTTCTTCCACTTCTTTGTCATCATCATCATCATCTTCTTCTTCTTCTTCTTATTCTTCTTCTTCCTCTTCTTTTTCCAGTCCTTCATCTTCTTTTTCTTCGACTTTTCTTCTTCTTCTTCTTCTTCTTCTCCTCCTTTTTCTTCTTTTTTTCTGTCTTCTACTTCTTTTTCTTCTTCTTTTTATTCTACTCTTTCTTCTTCTTCTTCCTTCAATTCTTCATCTTCTTCTTCTTCTTATTCATCTTTTTCTTATTATTTTCTTCTTCTTCTTCTTCATCACCATCATCATCAATTCTTCTTCTTCTTCTTCTTCTTCTTCTTCTTCTTCTTCTTCTTCTTCTTCTTCTTCTTCCTCTTGTTCTACCACTGCTTCTTCTTTGCTTTCTTCTTCTTCTTCTTTGTCCTCTTCGTCTTTGTTCTCTTCTTCTTCTTCTTCTTCTCATTAACCTTCCGCTTCTTCTTCCTCTTCTTCATCTTCCTCTTCTTCTTCTTCTTCTTTTTATTCTTCTTCTTCTTCATCGTCTTCTTCTTCTTCATCATCTTCTACTTCTTCTACTATTGCTACTACTACTTCTTTTCCTTCTTCTTCTTCTTCTTCTTCTTCATCTTCTTCTTCTTCTTCTTTATCTTCTTCTTCCTCTTCTTCTTCTTCTACTACTACTACAACTTCTTCTTGTTGTTGTTCTTCTTCTTCTTATTCTCCTTCTTCTCCTTCTTATCCTTCTTCTCCTTCTTCTCTTTCTTCTTCTGCTTCTTCTTTGTCTTCTTCTTCTTCTCCTTCTTCTTTTCTTTGTCTTCTTCTTTTCCATCTTTGTCTTCTTTTTCTTCTTTCTCTTCTAGTTCTTCTTCTTCCTCTTTTTCTTCATCTTCTTCATCTTCATCTTCTTCTTCTTCTTCAGTATATTCATATTATACTTCTTAGTCTTCTTCTTCTTCTTCTTCTTCCCCTCCTTCTCTTTCTTCTTCTTCTCCTAAATCTTCTTGTTCTTGTTTTTTTTCTTCTACTGCTTGTTCTTCTTCTTCTTCTTTTTCCTCTTCATCTCCTTGTCCTTTTTCTTCTCCATCCTCTTCTCCTTCTTTTTCTTCTTCTTCTTCTTCTTCAGCTTCTTCATTCCTTTCTTCTTCTTTTTTATCTTCTTATTGTTCTTCTTAATCTTCTTCCTCTTCTTCTTTGTCTTCTTCCTCCTCTTCTTCTTTTTTTTCATTTTCTTCTTCCTCTTCATCTTCTTCTTCTTCATCTCTTCTTCAAAGTCTTCTTCTTCTTCTTCTTCTCCTTCTTCTTTTTCTTCTTCTTTTTCTTCTCTTGTTCTTCTTCTTCCTCTTCTTCTTCTAGTTCTTCTTCTTCTTCTTCAACTTCTTCTACTTCATCTTCTTCTTCTTCTTCTTGTCCATGTTCTTCATCGACATCTTCTTCTGCTTCTTCTTTTTCTTTTTACGATTCTTCTTCATCTTCTTTTCTTCTTCTTCTTCTTCTTCTTCTTCATCTTCTTCTTCCACTTCTTCTTCTTCCTCTTCTTCAACTTCTTCTTCCTCTTCTTCAACTTCTTCTTTGTCTTCGTCTTCTTCTTTATCATCAACATCTTATGCTTCTTCTTCTTCTTCTTCTTTTTTATGTTCTTGTTGTTCTTAATCTTCTTCTTCTTCTTCTACTACTAGTTCTTCTTCTTCGCTTACTATTTCCTCTTCTTAATCTTCTTCCTCTTCTTCATGATTTTATTCTTCTTCTACTTCTACTTCCACTTCTTCTTCTCCTTCTTCTTCTTCTTCTTCTGCTTCTTTTTTATTTTCTTCTTCTTCTTTTACTACTTCCTCGTTTTCTTCTTCTTCTTCTCCTTCTTCTTCTTCTTCTTCATCCAATTCTTTGTCTTCTTCTTCTTCTTCTTCTTCCTCTTCATTTTCCACTTCTTCATCTTCTTTTTCTTCGACTCCTCTTCTTCTTCTTCTTGATCTCCATCTTCATCATCATCATCTTCTTCTTCTTCTTCTTCTTCTTCTTCTTCGTGTTTTTCTTCTTCGTCTTCTTCTTGTTCTTCTTCAATCTTCTTCTACTTCTTCTTCTTCTTCCTCTTCCTCCTCATTCTTTCTTTTTCTTCCTCTTCTTCTCCTTCTTCTTAATTTTCTTCTATTTCTTCTTCTTGTTCTTCGTTTCCTTCTTCTTCTTCTTCCTCTTCTTCTTCTTCTACTTCTTCAACATCTTCTTCTTCTTCTTCTTATTCTTATTCTTATTCTTCGTCTTCTTCTCCTCATTGTTTTCCTTCTACTTCTTCTTCTTATTCTTCTTCTTCTCCTCCTCCTCCTTCCACTTATTTGTCTTCTTCTTCTTCTACTTCTCCTTTTCTTCTCCTCCTCCGCCACTTCTTCCACCTCTTGCTTCATCATCGTCATCGCCATCATCATCATCATCTTCTTCTTCTTCTTCTTGTGCTTCTTGTTCTTCTTCTTCTTCTTCTGCTACTTCTTTTTCTTCTTCTTCTTCTTTTTATTCTTCTTGTTCTTCTTATTCTTGAGCTTCTTCTTTTTCTTCTTCTTCTTCTTCTTCTTCTTTGCCTATTATTTCTTCTTCTTCATCTTCTCCTTCTCCTTCTTTTTCTTCTTCGTCATCTTCTTCTTCTTCTTTTCCTTCTTCTTCCTCTTCTTCTTCTCCTTCTTCATTTTCTTGTCCTTAATCTTCTTCTTCTTTTTCTTCTCCTCCTTTTTCTTCCTCCACTTCTTCTTCTTCTTCTTCTTCATCTTCATCTTCATCATCATCTTCTTCTTCTTCTACCTCTTCTTATTCTTCTACATGTTCGTCTTCTTCTTTATCTTTTTCTTTTTCTTCTTCTTCCACTTCTTCGTTTTCTTCTTCTTTGACTCTTCTACTTCTTCCTCTTCCTCTTTCACTTCTTCCACTTGTTCTTCTTCTTCATCTTCTTGTTCTGCTTCTCCTCCTTCTTCTTCTTCATTATCTTCCTCTACTTCATCTTCTGCTTATTACACATTTTCTTCTCTTTCTCGTACTACTTCTTTTCCTTCTTCTTCTCCTTCTTCTTCTTCTTGTTCTTCTTTTTCTTCCTCTTCTTCTTCTTCCCCTTCTTCATCTTTTACTTCATCATCTTTGTCTTTTTCTTTTTTGCCTTGATCTTCTTTTTCTTCTTCTTCTTCTTCTTTTACCTCTTCTTTTTCTATATCTTCTTCTTCTACTTCTTCTTCATCTTCTTCATCTTCTTCATTTACTTCTTTTTCACTTCTTTGTCATCTTCTTCTTCTCTTTCTTCTTCTTCAGCTTCTTCTTCTTCTTCACCTTCTGCTTCTCCTTTTTCTCATTCTTCTTCTCGTTCTACTTCTTCATCTTCTACTTTGCCTTATTCTTCTTCTTCTTCTTCCATTTCTTATTCTTCTTCTTATTATTCTTCTTCTTCTTCAACTTCTTCTACATTATCTTCTTTTTCTTCTTCTTTTTTAAGTTCTTCATCTTAATCTTCTTTTGCTTCTTCTTTTTCTTTTTACAGTTCTTCTTCATCTTCTTTTTTACTTCAT
>JAIUJO010000702.1:102500-112500 GCA_023846275.1 Vanilla planifolia
TCTTTATCTTCTTCTTCTTCGTCCTCTTCTCCTTCTTCTTTCTCTAATTTTTATTCTTCTTCTTCATCAACATCTTCTTCTCCTTTTTCTTCTTCTTCTTTTTTTCATCTTCTTCTCTTCTTCTTCTTCTTCTATTACTTCTTTTTTTCAACTTTTTATTCATCATCGACTTCTTGTTGTTTTTCATCTCCTTCTTGTTCTTCTTTTTCTTCTGCTTCTTCTTCTTCTTCTTCTTTTTCTTCTTCTTCTTCTTCTTTGTTATTATTCTTCTTCTTCTTGTTCTTCTTATTCTTCTTCGACTTGTACTTCTTCTTCATCTTATTATTCTTCATCCTCCTCTTCTTCATATTCTTCCTTTCTTCCTCTTCATTTTCTTCTTCTTCAACTTCTACTTCTTCTTCCTCATATTCTTCTTCTTCTTCTTCTTCTTCTTCTTCCACTTCTTCTTCTTCTTCTTCTTCTTCGGCTTCTTCTTCTTCTTTTACTACTATACTTCTTCGTTTTCTTCTTCTTCTTCTTCTTCCTCCACTTCTTGTTCTTCCTCTTCTCCATCTCACTCTTCTTCTTCTTCTTCTTCTTCATCATCATCTTCATCTTCTCCTTGTTCTTCTTCTTCTTCTTCTTATTCTTCTTCCTCTTCTTCTTCTTCTACTACTTCTTCCTCTACTTCCTCTTCTTCTTCTACTTCTTCTTCTTCTTCTTCTTCTTCTTCTTCTTATTGTTATTCGTCTTCTTCTTCTTCTTCTTCCTCTTCTTTTTCTTCCTTTTCTTCTTCATCGTCTTTCTCATCATCATCATCTTCTTCTTCTTCTCCTCCTCCTCCTCCTCCTACTTCTTCTCCTTCTTCTTGCTCTTCTTCGTCTTCTTCTTCTTCTTCTTTATCATCATCGCCTTCTTCTTCTTCTTCTCTTTCTTCTTCTTCTTCTTCTTCTTCTTTGCCTTCTTCTTCTTCTTCTTCTCCTCCTTCATCTTCTTTTTCTTCGTCTTCTTCTTCTTCTTCCACATCATCATCTTCTTCTTCTTCTCCTTCCTCTTTTTCTTCTTCGTCTTCTTCTTCTTCATCATCATCTTCTTCCTCTTCTTATTCTTCTTCTTCTCCTTCCTTTTCTTCTTCCAGTTCTTCCACTTCTCTTTTTCTTCTTCTTCTTCTTCCTCTTGTTCTTCATCTTCTCCTCCTTCATCTTCTTCTTCCTCTTCTTCTTCTTCTTCATCTTCTTATTGTTGTTGTTGAGCGACTTGTGCAACTTTTTCTTCTTCTCTATCTTTTTCCTTTTCTTTTTCGTCATCTTCTTTTTCCTGCCCTTCTTCTTCTAATTCTTTCTCTTCTCCTTCTCCTCCTCCTTCTTTCTCTTTCTCTTCTTCTTCATCTAGATCTTTCTCTCCTACTTTTTCTTCTTCTTCTTCTTCTTTTCTTATTCTTCTCCTTCTTCTTCTTCTTCGTTTTTATCTTTGTCTCATTCTTCTTCTTCATCTTCTTCTTCTTCCTTTTTTAATCATCATCATCATCATCATCATCTTCTTCTTCTCCTTCTTCTTCTACTACTTCTTCTTCTTCTTCTTCTTCTTCTCTTCTTCTTCATCATCAACATCAACATCATGCTCTTCCTCATCTTCATCTTTTTCTTCTTTGTCTTTCATTCTTCCTCTCCATCTTCTTTATCTTCGTCTTCTTCCAGTTCTTCTTCTTCCACCTCTTCTTTATACCTTACTTCATCATCATCATCTGCTTCTTCTTCTTCTTCTTCTTCTCAGTCTCCTTCTTCTTCTTCTTCTTCCTAATTTTTTTTTCTTCTTCTTCTTCTTCGTCTTCCTTTTCTTTTTCATCTTCTTCTTTATGTTCTTCTTCTTCTTCTACTTCTTCTTACTCTTCTTCTTCTTCTTCTTCTTCTTTTTCTTCTTCGTCTTCTTCTTCTTCTACTTCTTCTTCGTCTTCTTCTTCTTCTTGTTCTTCTTCTCCTTCATCTCCATCTTCTTCTTCTTCTTCTTATTCTTCTTCTTTCGATTCTTCTTTTACTTCTTATTCTACTTCATCTTTTTCATCTTCTTCTTCTTATTCTTCTTCTTTATCTTCTTCTTCTTCCTCCTCTTCTTCTTCATCTTTCTCTAATTCTTATTCTTCTTCTTCATTATCATCTTCTTCTCCTTTTTCTTCTTCTTCTTTTTCTTCTTCTTCTTCTCTTCTTCTACTTTTACTACTTTTTTTTCAAATTTTTATTCATCATCAGCTTCTTGTTGTTTTTCATCTTCTTCTTGTTCTTCTTTTTCTTCTGCTTCTTCTTCTTGTTCTTCTTGTTCTTCTTCGTCTTGTTGTTCTTCTTCTTCTACTACTACTTCTTCTTCTACTTCTTCCACTCTTATTCTTCCTTTTCCTCATCTCCTTATTCTTTTCCTTCGACTTCTTCCTCTTCATATTTTACTTCTTCTTCTTCATCTTCTTCTTCTTTTTTGTCTTTTTCTTCTTCTTCTTCTTCTTCTTCTACTTCTTCTTCTACTTCTTTGTCTCCTTCTACTGCTTCTTCTTTTTCTTCTTCTCCTCCCCTTCTTCTTCTTTTCTTCTTCTCCTCTTCTTCTTCTTCTTTGTCTTGTTCTTCTTCTTCTTCTTCTTCTTCTTCTTATTTATCTTCTTCTACTTCTTCTTTTTCTCCTTAATCTTCTTCTTCTTCTTCTTCTTCGATTTCTTCTTTTTCTTCTTCTTCCTCTCCTTCTCCTTCTTCTTCTTCCTCTTCTTCGTCTTTTCTTTCTTCTTCTTCTTCTTGTTTTTCATATTCTTATTCTACTTGTTCTACTTCTTCTCCTTCTCCTTCTTCTCCTTTGTTTATGTCTTCTTCTACTTCATCGTTTTTTTCTTTTTCTTCATCTTCTTCTTCTTCATCTTCTACTTCTTCTTTGTCGTCGTCTTCTTCTTCTTCTTCTTCTTCTTCATTTTCTAATTTGTCTTCTTCTTTAGCTTGGCCTTCTTCTTCTTCTTCTACTTCTTCGTCTTCTTCTTCTTCTTGTTTTCTTCCTCTTCTTTTTCTTCTTCTCCTACTTCTTTTTCTTCTATTTCTTCATCTTTTTCTTATTCTATTTCTTCTTCTTCTTCCTCTACATCTTCTTCTTCATCATCTTTTTCCTCTTCTTCTTCTTCTTCCTCTTTTTGTTCGTCTTTCTTCATCTCCTTCTTCAATGCCTCTTAATCTTCAACATCTCCTTCTTCTGCTTATTCTTCATCTATTACTATTACTTCTTCTACTTCTTCTTCTTCTACTTCTTCATCCACCTCTTCTTCTTATATTCTTCTTCTTCCTTTTCTTCTTCTTCTTCTTCTTCTACTTCTTTCTCTTTTTCTTCTAGTTACCTTTCTTCTTCTTCTTCTTCATTTTCTTCTTCTTCGTATTCTTCTTCTTTTACTTCTACTTCTTCATCTTCTTCATTTTTATCTTTTTTTTTCTTCTTCTTCTTCTTCTTTATCTTCTTCTTCTTCCTTTTTGTCATGTTATTCTTCTTTGTCTTCCTCTTCTTCCTCTTCTTCTTCTTCCTCTTCTTTGTCCCCATCTTCTTTGTCATCGTCATTGTCTTCTTCTTCTTCTTCTCTTTCTTCTTCGTCTTGTTCTTCTTCTTCTTTCACTTCTTCTATCTCTTCGTCTATTTCTTCTTTTTCTTCTTCTTCTTCTTCTTCTTATTCATCTTCTTCTTCTACTACTACTTTTTCTTCTTCTTCTTCTTCTACTTCTTCATCTTCATCTATTTCTTCTTCTTCTCCTCCATCTTTTACAACTTCTCCATATTCTTCTTCTTCTTCATCATCTTCTTTCTCTTCTTCTTGTTCTTTGTCTTCTTCTTCTTCATCATCTTTATTATCTTCTTCTTCTTCTTCTTCTTCCACTTCTTCATTATCATTTTCTTCATCTTTTTCTCTTCTTCATCTTCTTCTTTTTCTTCATCTATTTCTTCTTCTTCTGCCTCTTCTTCTTCTTCTTCCACTTATTCGCCTTCTTCTTATTTTTCTTTGTCTTCTACTTCTTCGTCTTCTTCTTTTTCTTATTCCCTTTCTTCTTCTTCTTCCTTTGCTTCTTCCTCTTCTTCTTCTTTTACCTTTTCTTCTTCTTCTTATTCATCTTTTTCTTATTGTTTTGTTCTTCTCCTTCTTCTTCATCACCATCATCATCAACTTCTTCTTCTTCTTCTTCTTCTTTTTGTTCTACCTCTTCCTCTTCTTCGCCTTCTTCTTCTTGTTCTTTGTCCTCTTTGTCTTCGTTGCCTTCGACTTCTTCTTCTTCACATTAATATCCAGCTTCTTCTTCCTCTTCTACATCTACTTCTTCTTCTTCTTCTTCATCGTTTTCTTCTTCTTCTTCTTCATCTTCTACTTCTTCTACTACTACTACTACTACTTCTTCTCCTTCTTCTTCTTCTTCATCTTCATCTTCTTCGGCTTCTTCTTTTTCTTCTTCATTTTCTTCTTCCCCTTCTTTATCATCTTCTTCTTCTTCTTCTTATTTTTCTTCTTCCCCTTCTTTATCATCTTCTTCTTCTTCTTCTTATTCTCCTTCTTCTCCTTCTTCTCCTTCTTCTTCTTCGTCTTCTTCTTTTCATTGTTTTCTTCTTCTTCTTCTTTCTCTTCTATTTCTTCTTCTTCTTCTTTTTCTTCATCTTCTTCATCTTCATCATCATCTTCTTCTTCATCATCTTCATATTATACTTCTTAGCCTTCTTCTTCTTCTTCTTCTTCTTCCTCTTCTCTTTCCCTTTCTTCTTCTTCTTCTTATTCTTAATCTTCTTGTTCTTCTTCTTCTTTTTCTTCTACTGCTTCTTCTTCTTCTTCTTCTTCTTCTTCTTCTTTTTCCTCTTCATCTTCTTCTCCTTTTTCTTCTCCATCCTCTTCTACTTCTTCTTCTTCTTCCCTTCTTTTTTCTCTTCATCTTCTTTTCCTTTTTCTTCTCTATCCTCTTCTCCTTCTTCTTTTTCTTTTTCTTCTTCAACTTCTTTGTTCCCTTCTTCTTCCACTTCATCTTCTTTTTCTTCTTCTTAATCTTCTTCCTCTTCTTCTTTGTCTTCTTCCCCTTCTTCTTTTTCTTCTTCTTCTTCCTGTTCATCTTCTTCTTCTTCGTCTCTTCTTCAAAGTCTTCTTCTTCTTCTTCTTCTACTTCTTCTTTTTCCTCTCCTTCTCCTTCTCCTTCTTCTTCAACTTCTTCCACTTCATCTTCTTCTTCTTCTTCTTCTTCATGCTCTTCATCTTCATCTTCTTCTGCATCTCCTTTTTCTATTTACGATTCTTCTTCAACTTCTTTTCTTCTTCTTCTTCATCATCTTCTTCTTCCACTACTTCTTCCTCTTCTTTGACTTCTTCTTCTTTGTCTTCGTCTTCTTTTTCATTGTCAACATCTTCTGCTGCTGCTTCTTCTTCTTCTTCTTCTTCTACTACTACTACTACTTCTTCTTCTTCTTCACCTATTATTTCTTCTTCTTCATCTTCTTCCTGTTCTTCTTGATTTTCTTCTTCTTTTTCTTCTACTTCCTCTTCTAATTCTTCTTCTCCTTTTTGTTCTTCTTCTTCTTTATTTTCTTCTTCTTCTTCTACTGCTTCCTCTTCTTCTTCTTCTTCTCCTTCTTCTTCTTCTTCTTCCTCTTCTTCTTCTTCTTCCTCCTCTTCGTCTTCTTCTTTGTCTTCTTCTTGTTCTTCATCTTCTTCTTGTTCTTCTTCTTCTTCTTCTTCTTCTTCTTGTTCTACTTCCACTTCTTTGTCGTCTTCTTCTTCTTCTTCTTATTCCTCTTCTTTTTCCACTTCTTCATCCTCTTTTTCTTCGACTCTTCTTCTTCGTCATATTCTTCTTCATCATCTTCTTCTTTTTCTTCTTTTTTTTCTTTGTCTACTACTTCTTTTTCTTCTTGTTTTTCTTATTCTCTTTCTTCTTCTTCTTCCTTCAATTCTTCCTCTTCTTCTTCTTTTACTTCTTCTTCTTCTTCTTATTCATCTTTTTTTATTATTTTCTTCTCTCCTTCTTCTTCTTCTTCATCACCATCATCATCAATTTCTTCTTCTTCTTCCTCTTCTTCATCTTCTTCTTTTTGTTCTACCACTTCTTCTTGTTCGCCTTCTTCTTCTTCTTCTTTGTCCACTTCGTCTTTGTTGCTCTATTCTTTTTCTTCACATTAACCTTCATCTTCTTCTTCCTCTTCTACATCTTCTTCTTCTTCTTCTTCTTCTTCATCTTCTTGTTATTCTTCTTCTTCTTCTTCATCCTCTACTTCTTCTACTACTACTACTTTTTCTTCTTCTTCTTCTTCTTCTTCATCTTCTTCGGCTTCTTCTTCTTCTTCTTCTTCTTCGTCTTCTTCTTCCTCTTCTTCTTCTTCTAGTACTACTACAACTGCTTCTTCTCCTTCTTCTCATTCTTCTCCTTCTTCTTCTTCTTCTTCATCTTCTTCTTCTTCTTCTCCTTCTTTTCTTTGTCTTCTTCTTCTTCTTTTCCATCTTTATCTTCTTCTTCTACTTTCTCATCTATTTCTTCTTCTTCTACTTTTTCTTCGTCTTCTTCATCTTCTTCTTCTATTTCAGCATCTTCATAATATACTTCTTAGCATTCTTATTCTTCTTCTTCTTCTTCTTCCTCTCCTTCTCCTTCTTCTTCTTCTTAAGCTTCTTGTTCTTGTTCTTCTTCTTCTTTTACTTCTTCTTCTTCTTCTTTTTCTTCTTCTTCTTATTTTTCCTCTTCATTTGCTTCACCTTTTTCTTCTCCATCCTCTTCTCCTTCTTCTTCTTCTTCTTCTTCTTTAGCTTCTTCGTTCCCTTCTTCTTCTTCATCTTCTTATTCTTCTTCTTAATCTTCTTCCTCTTCTTCTTTGTCTTCTTCATCCACTTCTTTTTCTTCTTCTTCTTCCTCTTCATCTTCTTCTTCTTCGTCTCTTCTTCAAAGTCTTGTTCTTCTTCTTCCTCTCCTTCTTCTTTTTCTGTTATTTTTCTTCTTCTTCTTCTTCTTCTTCTTCTTCCTCTTCTTCTTCTACTTCTAATTCTTCTTCCCCTCCTTCTCCTTCTTCTTCTTCTTCAACTGCTTCTAGTTCATCATCTTCTTCTTCTTCTTCTTCTTCTCCATGTTCTTCATCTACATCTTCTTCTGTTTCTTCTTTTTCTTTTTATGGTTCTTCTTCATCTTCTTTTCTTCTTCTTCTTCTTCTTCTTCATCTTCTTCTTCCACTTCATCTTCTTCCTCTTCTTCAACTTCTTCTTCTGTCTTCGTCCTCTTCTTAATCATCAACATCTTCTACTTCTTCTTCTTCTTGTTTGTGTTCTTATTGTTCTTAATCTTCTTCTTCTTCTTCTTATACTACTACTTCTTCTTCTTCTTCTTCGTCTTCTTCTTCACCTACTATTTCTTCTTCTTCATCGTCTTCATCTTCTTCTTGATTTTCTTCTTCTTCTACTTTTGCTTCCTCTTCTTCTTCTTCTTCTTCTTCTGCATCTTTTTTATTTTCTTCTTCTTCTTCTACTACTCCCTCTTCTTTTTCTTCTTCTCCTTCTTCTTCTTCTTCTTCTTCATCTCCTTCGTCTTCTTCTTGGTCTTCTTCTTCTTCTTCTTCTTCTTCTTCATCTTATTCTTTGTCATCTTCTTCTTCTTCTTCTTCTTCCTCTTCTTTTTCCACTTCATCATCTTCTTTTTATTCGACTCATCTTCTTCTTCTTCTTCTTCTTTTTTATCTTCTTGTACTTCGTCTTCTTCTTCTTCTTCGTTTTTTTCTTCTTCGTCTTCTTCTTTTCTTCTTCTTTCTTCTTCTTCTTCTTCTTCTTCCTCTTCATTTTTTCTTTTTCTTCCACTTCTTCTCCTTCTTAATTTTCTTCTACTTCTTCTTCAGTTCTTTGTTTCCTTCTTCTTCTTCTTCCTCTTCTTCTTCTTCTACTTCTTCAACATCATCGTCATCATCTTCTTCTTCTAGTTATTCTTATTCTTCATCTTCTTCTCCTCCTTCTTATTTTCCTTCTACTTCTTGTTCTTCTTCTCCTTTTCCTCCTCCTTCCACTTCTTTGTCTTCTTCTTCTTCTACTTCTTCTCCATTTCTTCTCCTCCTCCTCCACCTCCTCCTTCATCATCATCATCATCATCATCATCATCATCTTCTTCTTCTTCTTCTTCTTCTTCTTCTTCTCCTTCTTCTCCTTCTTCTTCTTCTTCTTCTACTACTACTACTTCTTCTTCTTCTTCTTCTTCTTCTTTTTCTTCCTCTTGTTCTTCTTATTCTTGAGCTTCTTCTTTTTCTTGTTGTTCTTCTTCTTCTATGTCTTCTTCTTCTTCTTCTTCTTCTTCTTCTTTGCCTATTATTTCTTCTTCTTCAACTTCTCCTTCTCCTTCTTTTTCTTCTTCTTCATCTTCTTCTTCTTCTTCTTTTCCTTCTTTTTCCTCTTCTTCTTCTCCTTCATTTTCTTGTGCTTAATCTTCTTCTTCTTCTTCTTCTTCTTCTTCTTCTTCTTCTCCTCCTCTTCCTTCTTCTTCTTCTTCCTCTTCTCCTTCTTCTTCTTCTCATCTTCATCTTCATCCTCATCATCTTCTTATTCTTCTACCACTTCTTATTCTTCTACATGTTCGTCTTCTTCTTTATCGTCTTCTTTTTCTCCTTCTTCCTCTTCTTCGTTTTCTTCTTCTTTTACAATTCTACTTCTTCTTCTTCCTCTTTCACTTCTTCCACTTCTTCTTCTTCCTCTTTCACTTCTTCCACTTCTTCTTCTTCTTCATCTTCTTGTTCTGCTTCTTCTCCTTCTTCTTTTTCATTATCTTCCTCCACTTAATCTTCTTCTTCTTATAGATTTTCTTCTTTTTCTTCTACTACTTCTTCTCCTTCTTCTTCTTCTTGTTCTTCTTTTTCTTCCTCTTCTTCTTCTTCCACTTCATCTTTTTCTTCTTCGTCTTTGTCTTTTTCTTTTTTGCCTTCATCTTCTTCTTATTCTTCTTCTTCTTCTCACTCTTCTTTTCTATATCTTCTTCTTCTTCTTCTGATTCTTCATTTACTTCTTTTTCTTCTTTGTCTTCTTCGTCATCTTCTTCTTCTCTTTCTTCTTCTTCTGCTTCTTCTTGTTCTTCACCTTCTCCTTCTCCTTTTTCTCATTCTTTTTCTCGTTCTTCTTCTTCATCTTCTACTTTGCCTTATTCTTCTTCTTCTTCTTCCACTTCTTATTCTTCTTCTTCTTCTTCTTCAACTTCTTCAACTACATCTTCTTCTTCTTCTTTTTCTTCTTCTTCATGAACTTCATCTTCATCTTCTTCTGCTTCTTCTTTTTCTTTTTACGGTTCTTCTTCATCTTCTTTTCTTCGTCTTCTTCTTCTTCTTCATCTTCTTCTTCCACTTCTTTTTCTTCCTCTTCTTTGACTTCTTCTTCTTTGCCTTCATCTTCTTCTTCATCATCAACATCTTCTTCTTCTTCTTCTTCTTCTTCTTCATCTTCTTCTTCTTCTTCTTTATGTTCTTATTGTTCTTAATATTCTTCTTCTTCTTCTTCTACTACTACTACTACTACTTCTTCTTCTTCTTCTTCTTCTCCTACTATTTCTTCTTCTTCATCTTCTTCTTCCACTTCTTCTTGATTTTCTTCATCTTCTTCTTCTAATTCTTCTTCTTTTTCTTCTTTTTCTTCTTCTTCTTCTTCATTTTGTTCTTCTTCTACTACTACTTCCTCTTCTTCTTCTTCTTCTTCCTATTCTTCTTCCTCTTCTTCCTCTTCTTCCTCTTCATCTTCTTCTATGTCTTCTTGTTCTTCTTCTTCTTCTTCTTCTTCATCTCCTTCACCTTCTTCTTGGTCTTCTTCTTCTTCTTCTTTATCCACTTCTTTGTCTTCTTCTTCTTCTTCTTCCACTTCCTTTTCCACTTCTTCATCTCCTTTTTCTTCGACTCTTCTTCTTCTTCTTCTTCATCTTCTTCTTCATCTTCTTCTTGATATTCTTCTTCTTTTTCTTCATCTTCTTCTTCTTGATTTTCTTCTTTGTCTTCTTCTTGTTCTTCTTCTTTCTTCATCTTCTTCTTCTTCTTATTCTTA
>JAIUJO010000702.1:135000-137500 GCA_023846275.1 Vanilla planifolia
CCACATCATCTTTTTCTTCTTCTTCTTCATTTTCTCCTTCTTTGTCATCTTCTTCTTTTTGTTCATATGCCTCTTCTTCTTCTTCTTCTTCTTCATCTTCTTCTTCTTCTTCATCTTCTTCTTCTTCTTCTTCTTCTTCTTCTTCTTCTTCTTCTTCTACTTATTCTTCTTCTTCTTATTCTTCTCCTTGTTCTTCTTGTTCTTTATCTTCTTCTTCTTCATCTTCTTCTTCTTCTTCTTCTTCTTCTTCACCTTTTTATTCTTCATCTTATTCTACTTCTTTTTCACCTGCTATTTCTTCTTCTTCGCATTTCCCTTCTTCTTCTTCTTCCTCTTCTGCTACTTCTTCTTCTCCTCCTTCTTCTTCTTGTTCTTGTTGTTCTTATTCTTCTTCTACTTCTTATTAATCTTCTTCTTCTTCTTCTTGTTCTTTTT
The DNA here is from genome assembly GCA_023846275.1 of Vanilla planifolia. Taxonomy (NCBI): domain Eukaryota; kingdom Viridiplantae; phylum Streptophyta; class Magnoliopsida; order Asparagales; family Orchidaceae; genus Vanilla; species Vanilla planifolia. The sequence continues at coordinate 135,436 of JAIUJO010000702.1, forward strand.
CTTCTTCTCCTCCTTCTTTTTCCTCTTCTTCTTCTTCTTCCTCTTCTCCTTCTCTATATTTTTCTCCTTCTTCTTCTTCTTCTTCATCTTCACCATCTTCTTCTTCTTTTTCTTCTCCTTCTTCGTCTTCTTCATCATCTTCTTCTTCTTCTTCTTCTTCCTCCTCTTCATAGTCTATTTTATCTTCTTCTTCTTCTTCTTCTTCTACTTCTTCTTCTTCCACTTCTTCATCCTCTTTTTCTTCATCTCTTCTTCTTCTTCTTCTTCTTTTTCATTATCTTCGTCATCATCTTCTTCTTCTTCTTCTCCGACTTCTTATTCTTCTTCTTCTTCTTTGACTTCTTCTGCATTGTCTTCTTCTTCTTCGTCTTCTTCTTCTTCTTAACCTTCTTCTTTTTCTATTCTTCTTCTTCTTCATCTTTTTCATCATCATCTTCTTGTTCTTCTTCCTCTTATTCCTCTTCTTCTTTTTTTCTTCTTCTTCTCCTTCTTGCACTTCTTCCTCTTTGTCTTCTACTTCTTTTTCTCTTCTTCTTTTTCTTATCATTCCTCTTCTTCTTCTTCTTCTTCTTCTTCCTTTTCTTCATCATCATCATCATCATCATCTTCTTCTTCTTCTTTTTCTTCTACTTCTTTTACTTCTTCTCCTTCTTCTTCTTGTTCTTCTTCTTCTACTTCTTCATTTTTTTCTTCTTCATCTTCTTCTTGTACTTCTACTTGTTCTTCTTCGTCTTCTTCTTATTCTTCTTCTCCTTCTTCTTCTACTTCTTCATCACCTTCTTCTTCTTATTCTTCTCCTCCTCCACCTTCTTCTTTGTCTTCTTCTTCTTCTTCTTCTTTTCCACCTCCTCCTCCTCCTCAACTTTCATCATCATCATCATCTTCTTCTTCTTCTTCTTCTTCCTTTTCTCCTTCGTCGTCTTCTTCTTTTTGTGCGTATGCCTCTTCTTCTTCTTCTTCTTCTTCTTATAATTATTATTATTATTCTTCTATTTCTTCTACTTATTCTTCTTCTTCTTGTTCTTTATCTTCTACTTCTTCGTCTTCTTCTTCTTCTTCTTCTTCTTCTTCTTCTTCTCCTTTTTATTCTTCATCTTATTCTTCTTCTTCTTCACCTACTATTTCTTCTTGTTCGTCTTGTCCTTCTTATTCTTCTTCTTCTTCTTCTTATTCATTTTCTTCTTCTTCTACTTCTTCTTGTTCTCCTTCTTCTTCTTCTTCTTGTTATTCTTATTCTTCTTCTACTTCTTCTTATTCATCATCTTCTTCTTCTTCTTCTTCTTCTTCTTCTCCTCCTTTTTTCTCTTCTTCTTCTTCCTCCTCTTCCTCTTCTCCTTCTCTATATTTTTCTTCTTCTTCTTCTTCTTCTTCTTCTTCTACATCATCTTCTTCTTCTTTTTCTTCTCCTTCTTCATCTTGTCCTTCATCATCATCATCATCATCTTCTTCTTTTTCATCATCTTGTTCTTCTTCTTCCTCCTCTTCTTTGTTTATTTTATCAACATCTTCTTCTTCTACTTCTTCCACTTCGTCATCCTCTTTTTCTTCATCTCTTCTTCTTCTTCTTCTTTTTCATCATCTTCATCATCATCTTCTTCTTCTTCTTCTTCGACTTCTTCTTCTTCTTCTTTGACACTTCTGCATCGTCTTCTTCTTCTTCGTCTTCTTCTTCTTCTTAATTTTCTTCTACTACTTCTTCTTCATTTTCTATTCCTCTTCTTCTTCATCTTTTTTGTCATCATCATCTTCTTCTTCTTCCTCTTATTCCTCTTCTTTTTTTCTTCTTCTTCTCCTTCTTGCTCTTCTTCCTCTTTGTGTTATACTTCTTTCCCTTCTTCTTTTTCTTGTCATTCCTCTTCTATTTCTTCTTCTTCTTCATTATCATTAGCATTATCATCATCATCATCATCATCTTTTTCTTCTTCTTCTTCTTTTTCTTCTCCTTCTCCTTCTTCTTCTTCTTCTTCTCCGTCTTCCTCATCTTCCTCCTCTTCTTCTTCTTCATCATTGTTTTCTTCTTCCTCTTTCTTTTTCTTCTTCTTCTTCTTCTTCTTCTTCTTCTTCT
>JAIUJO010000702.1:145000-155000 GCA_023846275.1 Vanilla planifolia
ACAAAGAAGAAGAAGAAGAAGAAGAAGAAGACAAAGAAGAAGACTAAGAAGAAGAAGAAGAGGAAGAAGAAGAAGAAGAATATGAAGAAGAAGAAGAAGAAGACAAAGAAGAAGAGGAAGAAGGAGAATAAGAAGAAGAGAAGAAGAAGAAGAAGAAGAAGAAGAAAATGACGAAAAATAAGAAGGAGAAGAAAGAAGAAGCAAAAGAAGAAGAAGAAGAAGAAGAAGAAAAGGTGATGACAAAGAAGAGCAAGAATAAGAAAAAGAAGAAGAAAAAGAAGAAGAAAAAGAAAAAGAAGAAAAGGAGAAGAATAAGAATAAGAAGAAGAAGAAGAATAAAAAGAAAAAAAGACAAAGATGAAGAAGAAGTCAAAGAAGAAGTAGAAAAAGAAAAAGAAGAAAAGGAGAAGAATAAGAATAAGAAGAAGAAGAAGAATAAAAAGAAAAAAAGACAAAGATGAAGAAGAAGTCAAAGAAGAAGTAGAAAAGAAAAAGAAGAAGAATAACAAGGAAGTGAAGAAGAAGAATAAGACAAAGAAGGCAATGATGAAGAAGAGGAAGAGAAAAAAAGAGGAGGAAGCGAAAGAAGAAGTAGAAGAAGATAAATAGGAAGAAGAAGAGGAAGATGACAAAAGGAATAATAATAATAATAATAAGAAGAACAATAAGGTGTACAAAATGAAGGAGGAGGAGGAGAAGATGAAGAAGTGGAAAAATAAGAAGAAGAAGAAAAAGAAGAAGAAGAAGAAGAAGATGGAGAAGAAAAAAAGTAGAAGAATGGCAAGAAGAAGAAGAAGAAGAAGAAGAAGAAGTCGAAGAAGATGAAAAAAAGACAAAGATGAAGAAGAAGACGAAGGCAAAGAAGAAGAAGAAGAAGAAGAGGAAGAAGAAGTCGAAGAAGATGAAAAAAAGACAAAGAAGAAGAAGAAGAATAATAAGATGAATGAGAAGAAGAAGAAGAAGAAAAAGAAGAAGAAGAAAAGGAACAGGAAGACAAAGAAGAAGAAGATGAAGATGAAAAAAAAGGAGTAGAAAGAGGAAGAAGAAGAAGAAGAAGAAGAAGATGATGTTGAAGAAGAAGAGGAGGAAGAAGAAGAAGAAAAAGAAGATGATGAAGAAGAAGATGATGATGAAGAAGGAGGAGGAGGAGAAGAAGAAGAGGAAAAAGAAACAAAAGACAAAGAAGAAGAAGAAGAAGAAGAAAAAGAAGAAGAAAAACATAAAAAAGAAGAAGCATAAGAAAAAGAAGAAGAAGAAGAAGACAAAGAAGAAGAAGAAGAAGAAGAAGAAGAAGAAGAAGAAAAAGAAGAAGGAGAAGAAGAGGAAGAAGAAGAAAAAAAAGTTGAAAAAAAGATGAAGAAGAAGAAGTAGACGAACAAGAGGATGAACAGGAAGACAGCAAAGAAGATACAGAAGAAGAAGAAGAAGAGGAAGAAGAAGGCATAGGAAAAGGAGGAGGAGAAGAAGAAGAAAAAGAAGAGAGAGAAGAACAACTAGAGGAAGAAGGAAAAGAAGAAGAAAATGAAGAAGAAGAAAAGAAGATGAACAAGGGGAAGAAGAAAAAGAAGAAAAAGTAGTAGTAGAAGAAGAAGATGATGAAGACAAAGAAGTAGAAGAAGAAAAAGAAGAAGAAGAAGAAAGAAAAGAAGAAGAAGAAAACAAAGAAGTAGAAAAAAAAGAAGAAGACGAAGATGAAAAAGAAAAGAAGAAGATGAGGAAGAAGAAGAAGAAAAAGAAGAAAATGAACAAGAAGAAGAAGAAGAAGAAGAAAAAGAAGAAGAAAAAGAACTAGAAGAAATAGAAGAAGAACGTCAAGAAGGAGATGAGAAAGCAGAAAAAGAAGAAGAGGGAAGAAGAAGGAGAGGAAGATGAAGAGGTGGAGGAAGAAGAAGAAGAAGAGTAAGAAGTAGTTGAAGAAGAAGAGGAAGAAGACAAAGAAGAGGAAGAAGAAGAAGAAGAAGAAGAAGAAGATGAAGAAGACAAAGAAGAAGAAGAGGAAGAAGAAGAGGAAGAACATGAAGAAGAAGAAGAAGAACTTGTATAAGAAGAAGAAGAAGAAGAAGACAAAGAAGAAGAAGAAGAAGAAGAAGGAGAAGGAAGAAGAAGCAAAAGAAGAAGAAGAAGAAGAAGAAGAAGAAGAAAAAGATGATGAAAAAGAAGAAGAAGAAGAAGAAGAAGAAGAAGAAGAAGAAGAAAAAGAAAAAAATGAAGAAAGAGAACATAAAAAAGATAAAAGACAAGAAGGAGAAGAAGAACAACAAGAAGAAGGAGAAATATAAAAGAAAGAAAGACAAAGATGAAGAAGAATAAGACAAAGAAGAATGACATGAAGAAGAAGAAGATGATGAACAACGAAGGGAAGAAGAAGAAGACAAAGACGATGAAGAAGCAGAAAGTGAAAAAGAAGTGATAGAAAAAGAAGTAGAAGAAGATAAATAGGAAGATGACAAAAAGAAGAAGCAGAAGAAGAAGAAGAAGAAGAAGGAGAAGAAGAAGAAGAAGTGGAAGAATAAGAATGAGGAGAAGAAGAAGAAGAAGAAGAAGATGGAGAAGACAACAAGAAGAAGAACAGTAAAAAGAAGAAGAAGAAGAAGAAGAAGTCGAAGAAGATTAAAAAGAAGACAAAGAAGGAGAAGGAGAAGAAGAAGAAGTCAAAGAAGATTAAAAAGAAGAAGAAGAAGAAGAAGTCAAAGAAGATTAAAAACAAGACAAAGAAGAAGAAGGAAAAGATGAAGAAGATGAAGATGAAGGCGAAGAAGAAGAAGAAGAAGAAGAAGAAGAAGAAGAAGTAGAAGAAGAAAATTGAAGAAGAGGAGTAACAAGAAGAAGGAGAAGAAGAAGATGAAGATGAAGAAAAATGAGTAGAAAGAGGAAGAAGAAGAAGAAGAAGATGAAGAAGAAGATGACGATGAAGTAAAAGTAGAAGAAAAAGAAGAAGAAAAAGAAGAAGAAGAATAAGACAAAGAAGAAGAAGAAGAAGAAGAAGAAGAAGATGGAGAAGAAGAAGAAGATGATGATGAAGAAAAAGATGAAGAAGAAGAAGACATCGAACAAGAAGAAGAAGAAGAAGAAGAAGAAGATGATGATGATGAAGAGGAAGAATAAAGTAGAGAAAAGGAGGAAGAGGTGAAGAAGAAGAAGAAGAAAAAGAAGATGGAGAAGATCAAGTGGAGGAAGAAAAAATAAAAATATAAGAAGATGAAAGAGAAGAAGAAGAAAATGAAGAAGAAGATAAAGAAGATGGAGAAGAACAAGTAGAGGAAGAAGAAAGAAAAACAAATAAGAAGATCAAAGAGAAGAAGAAGAAGAAGGAGAAGAAAAAGAATTAGTAGAAGAAGCTAAAGACAAAGAAGTAGAAGAAGAAGAAGAAGAAGAAGAAAATGAAGAAGAAGAAGAAAAAGAAGAAGCTGAAGAAGAAAATGAAAAGAAGATGATGAAGAAGAAGAAGTAGAAGAAGAAAAGGAGCAAAAAAAAGAAGGAGAAGAAGAAGATAAACATGAAGAGGAGGAAGAAGAAAAGGAAGAAGAAGAAGTTGGAGAAGAAAAAGAAGTTGAAGATGATGTAGAACAAGACGAAGAAGACAAAGAATAAGGAAAATAATAAGAAGAAGAAGAAGAGGAAGAAGTGGAAGAAGAAGATGAAGAAGAATAAGACCTTGGAAAAGAAGAAGAAGAAGATGATGATGATGAGGAAGATGATGATGAAGAAGAAGGAGAAGAGGAAGAAGAAGAAGAAGTAGAAGAAGAAACAAAAGCGAAAGAAGAAAAACGAGGAAAAAAAAGAAAGGAGAAGAATAAGACGAAGAAGAAGAAGAAGGTGAAGAAGAGGAATTCAAAGAAGAGAGCAAGAAGGAGAAGAAGAAGAAGATGAAGAAGAAGAACAAGTAGGAGAATAACAAAAAGGAGAAGAAGAAAAGGAAGAAGAAGTTGAAGAATAAGAATAAGAATAAGAAGAAGAAGAAAATGAAGAAGACGAACGAGAAGAAGAAGAAGAAAAATAAATAGAAGAAAAGATGAAGAAGAGGAAGAAGAAGAAGAAGAAGAAGAATACAAAAAAGAAGAAGTTGAAGAAGAAGAAGAAGAAGAAGAAGATGATGATGAAGAAAGAGAAGAGAACGAATAAGAAGAAGAAGAACTTGAAGAATAAGAAGAAGAATATGAAGAAGAAGATGAAAAAGAGGAAGAAGAAGAGGTGGAAGAAGACGAGGAAGATGAAGATGAGGAAGAAGAAGAAGAAGAAGAAGATGATGAAGTAGATGAATAAGAAAAAGATGAAGAAGAAGACGAAGAGGAGGAAGACAAAGAAGAAGAAGAAGAAGAAGAAGAAGAAGAAGAAGAAGAAGTACGAGAAGAAGAAGAAGACAAAGAAGAAGAAGACTAAGAAGAAGAAGAAGAGGAAGAAAAAGAAGAGGAAGAAGAACTTCAAGAAGATGAAGAAGATGAAGAAGAAGAAGAAGAAGACAAAGAAGAAGTGGAAGAAGAAGAAGAAGAAGAAGAAGAAAATGATAAAAAAGAAGGAGAAGAAAGAAGATAAAAAAGAAGAAGAAGAAGAAGAAGAAGAAGAAGAAGAATAAGAAAAAGAAGAAGAAAGAGAAGAAGAAAAAGAAAAAGAAGAAAAAGGAGAAGAAGAAGAAGAAGAAGAAGAGGAAGAAGAATAAAAAGAAAAAAAGACAAAGATGAAGAAGAAGAAGAAGTGGAAGTTGTAGAAAAAGAAGAAGAAGAAGAATAACAAGGAAGTGAAGAAGAAGAATAAGACGAAGAAGGCAATGATGAAGAAGTGGAAAACGAAAAAAGAGGAGCATGTAAAAGAAGAAGAAGAAAAAGAAGGAGGAGAAGAAGAAGAAGAAGGAGAAGAAGAAGAAGAGGAAGAAGAGGAAGAAGTGGAAGAAGAAGTGGAAGAAGAAGAATAAGACCTTGGAAAAGAAGAAGAAGAAGATGAAGAAGATGACAAAGATGTTGAAGAAGAAGAAGGAGAAGAAGAAGAAGAAGAAGAAACAACAGCGAAAGAAGAGGAAGGAGAAAAAAAGAGAAAGGAGAAGAAGAAGACGAAGAAGAAGAAGAAGAAGAAGGTGAAGAAGAAGAAGTCAAAGAGGAGATCAAGAAGGAGAAGAAGAAGTAGAAGAAGAAGAACAAGTAAAAGAATAAGAAGGAGAAGAAGAAGAAAAGGAAGAAGATGTTGAAGAATAAGAATAAGAAGGAGAAGAATAAGAAGAAGAAAATGAAGAAGACAAACAAGAAGAAAAAGATGAAAAAGAAAAAGAAGAAAAAGAAGAAGAAGAAGAAGAAGAACAAAAAGTAGAAGTATAAGAAGAAGAAGAAGAAGAAGAAGAAGTCAAAGACGATGAAGAAGAAGCAGAAGAATACGAAGAAGAAGTTGAAGAAGAAGAAGATAATGATGATGATGATGAAAGAGAAGAAGACGAATAGGAAGATGAAGAACGTGAAGAAGGAGATGAAAAAGAGGAAGAAGAAGAAGTAGAAGATGAAGAGGAAGAAGAAGAAGAAGAAGAAAGAAGATGGAGAAGAAGAACAAGAAAAAGAAGAAGGAGAAGAAGAAGAAGTGGAAGAAGAAAAGATGAAGAAGAAGATGAAGAGGAAGAAGACAAAGAAGAATAATAATAATAATAATAATAATAAGAACGAGAAGAAGAAGAAGACAAAGAAGAATAAGACTAAGAAGAAGAATAAGAGGAAGAAGAAGAAAAAGAAGAACTTGAAGAAGAAGAAGAAGATGAAGAAGAAGAAGAAGAAGACAAAGAAAAAGAGGAAGAAGAAGAAGAAGAAGAAAATGGCAAAAAAGATGGAGAAGAAAGAAGAAGCAAAAGAAGAAGAAGAAGAAGAAGAAGAAAAGATGATGAAAAAGAAGAACAATAATAAGAAAAAGTAGAAGAAAGTGAAGAAGAAAAAGAAAAAGAAGAAAATGAGAAGAAGAAGAAGTAGAAGAAGGAGAAGAGGAAGAAGAAGACGAAGAATAGAAAGAGAAAAAGACAGATGAAGAAGAAGAAGTTAAAGAAGAAGTAGAAAAAGAAGAAAAAGAAAAATAACAAGGAAGTGAAGAAGAAGAATAAAATGAAGAAGGCAATGATGAAGAAGAGGAAAACGAAAAAAGAGGAGGAAGCAAAAGAAGAAGTAGAAGAAGATAAATAGGAAGAAGAAGTGGAAGATGACAAAAGGAATAATAATAATAAGAAGAAGAAGAAAAAGAAGAAGAACAACAACAAGGTGGACAAAAAGGAGGAGGAGGAGGAGAAGAAGAAGAAGAAGTGGAAGAATAATAATAAGAAGAAGAAGAGTAAGAAGATGGAGAATAAAAAAAAAAGAAGAAGAGCCAGAAGAAGTAGAAGAAGAAGAAGTCGAAGAAGATCAAAAAAAGACAAAGAAGAAGAAGAAGAAGAAGAAGAAGAAGAAGACGAAGGCAAATAAGAAGAAGAAGAAGAGGAAGAAGAAGTCGAAGAAGATGAAAAAAGCCAAGAAGAAGAAGAAGATGAAGACGAAGAAGAAGAAGAAGAAAAGGAACAAGAAGACGAAGAAGAAGAAGATGAAGATGAAAATAAAGGTGTAGAAAGAGGAAGAAGAAGAAGAAGAAGACGAAGAAGATGAAGAAGAAGAAGATGATGATGTTGAAGAAGAAGAGGAGGAAGAAGAACAAGAAGAAAAAGAAGAAGATGAAGAAGAAGATTATGATGAAGAAGAAGGAGGAGGAGGAGAAGAAGAAGAGGAAAAAGAAACAAAAGACAAAGAAGTAGTAGAAGAAGAAGAAGAAGAAGAAAAAGAAGAAGAAAAAGATAAAGAAGAAGAAAAAGAAGAAGAGGAAGAAGAAGACGAAGAAGAAGAAGAAGAAGAAGAAGAAAAAGAAGAAGGAGAAAAGAGGAAGAAGAAGAAGAAGAAAAAGATGAAAACAAGACGAAGAAGAAGAAGTCAACAAACAAGAAGAAGAAAAGGAAGACAGCAAAGAAGATACAGAAGAAGAAGAAGAAGAGGAAGAAGAAAGTAGAGGAAAAGGAGGAGGAGGAGAAGAAGAAGAAGAAGAAGAAGAAAAAGAAGATAGAGAAGAACAACTAAAGGAAGAAGGAAAAGAAGAAGAAGTTGAAAGTGAAGAAGAAGAAAATGAAGAAGAAGAAAAGAAGATGAAAAAGGCAAAGAAGAAAAAGGCAAAGAAGAAAAAGAAGAAAAAGTAGTAGTAGAAGAGTAAGATGCTGAAGACAAAGTTGAAGAAGAAAAAGAACAAGAAGAAGAAGAAGAAAGAGAAGAAGAAGAAGAAGAAAAAGAAGAAGACAAAGATGAAAAAGAGAAAGAAGAAGATGAAGAAGAAGAAGAAGTAGAAGAAGAAAAAGAACAAAAAGAAGAAGAAGAAGAAGAAAAAGAAGAACTAGAAGAGTAAGAAGAAGAACGTGAAGAAGGAGATGAGAAAACAAAAAAAGAAGAAGAGGAAGAAGAAAAAGATGAAGATGAGGAGGAAGAAGAAGAAGAAGAAGAAGACGAAGAAGAAGAATAAGAAAAAGACGAAGAAGAAGAGGAAGAAGAAGAAGGCGAAGAGGAAGAAGACAAAGAAGAAGAAGAACAAGAAGAAGAAGAAGAAGACAAAGAAGAAGAAGAGGAAGAAGAAGAAGAAGAACATGAAGAAGAAGAAGAAGAACTTGAATAAGAAGAAGAAGAAGAAGAAGAAGAAGAAGAAAAAGAAGAAGAAAAAAAAGAAGAAGAAGAAAAAGAAGAAGAAAAAGAAGAAGAAGAAGAAGGAAGAGAAGAAAGAAGAAGCAAAGGAAGAAGAAGAAGAAGATGAAGAAGAAAAAGATGAAGTAGAAGAAGAAGAAGAAGAAGAAGAAGAAAAAGAAAAACAAGAAGAAAGAGAAGATAAAAAAGAAAAAGGGCAAGAAGGAGAAGCAGAAGAAGAAGGAAAATAAAAAGAAAAAAGACAAAGATGAAGAAGAATAAGACAAAAAAGATTTACAAGAAGAAGAAGAAGTTGATGAACAACGAAGGGAAGAAGAAGAATAAGCAGAAGAAGAAGACAAAGACGACGAAGAAGAAGAAAGCGAAAAAGAAGAGGTAGAAAAAGAAGTAGAAGAAGATAAGTAAAAAGAAGAAGAGGAAGATGACAAAAAGAAGAAGAAGAAGAAGAAGAAGGTGGAGAAAAGGGGGAGGGGGAGGAGAAGAAGAAGAAGTTGAAGTGGAAGAATAATAATAAGAATAAGAAGAAGAAGAAGAAGATGGAGAAGAACAACAAGAAGAAGAATAGTGAGAAGAAGAAGAAGAAGAAGAAGTCAAAGAAGATTAAAAAGAAGAGAAAGAAGGAGAAGGAGGAGAAGAACAAGAAGAAGACGAAGGCGAAGAAGAAGAAGAAGAAGAAGATGAAGATGAAGGCCAAGAAGAAGAAGAAAAATAGTAGAAGAAGAGGAACAAGAAGAAGGAGAAGAAGAAGATGAAGATGAAGAAAAATGAGTAGAAAGAGGAAGAAGAAGAAGAAGAGGAAGATCAAGAAGAAGATGACGATGAAGTAAAAGTAGAAGAAAAAGAAAAAGAAGAAGAAGAAGAAGAAGAAGAAGAAGAAGAAGAAGAAGACAAAGAAGAAGCAGATGAAGAAGGGGGAGGAGAAGAAGAAGAAGAAGAAGATGAAAAAGATGAAGAAGAAGAAGACAACGAACAATAAGAAGAAGAGGAAGATGACGAAGAAGATAAAGAAGAAGAAGAAGAAGAAGATCAAGAGGAAGAATAAGGTAGGGAAAAGGAGGAAGAGGTGAAGAAGAAGAAGAAGAAGAAGAAGAAAAAGAAGATGGAGAAGAACAAGTAGAGGAAGAAAAAAGAAAAATATAAGAAGATGAAAGAGAAGAAGAAGAAAATGAAGAAGAAGAAAAAGAAGATGGAGAAGAACAAGTAGAGGAAGAAGAAAGAAAAAAAATAAGAAGATGAATGAGAAGAAGAAGAAAATGAAGGAAAAAAAGACGAAGAAGAAGAAGAGGAAAGAGAAGAAGAAGAAGAAGAAAATTAATAAGAAGAAGAAAAAGAAGAAGATGAAGAAGAAAAAGAAAAGAAGAAGACGATGAAGAAGAACAAGTAGAAGAAGAAAAAAGAGAAAAAAGAAGAAGAAGGAGAAGAAGAAAAAGAAGAAGATAAACAAGAAGAGGAAGAAGAAGAAAAGAAAGAAGAAGATGTTGGAGAAGAAAAAGAAGATGAAGATGACGTAGAACAAGACGAAGAAGAAGAAAAAGAATAAGAAAAAACAAGAAGAAGATGAAGAGGAAGAAGTGGAAGAAGAAGATGAAGAAGAATAAGACCTTGGAAAAGAAGAAGAAGATGATGATGAAGAAGGAGAAGAGGAAGAAGAAGAAGGAGAAGGAGAAGAAGAAGAAGAAACAAAAGCAAAAGAAGAAGAACGTCAAAAAAAGGAAAGTAAAAAAGAATAAGACAAAGAAGAAGAAGGTGAAGAAGAAGAAGTCAAAAAAGAGAACAAGAAGGAGAAGATGAAGAAGAACAAGTAGGAGAATAGAAAGGGGAAGAAGAAAAGGAAGAAGAAGTTGAAGAATAAGAATAGGAATAAGAAGGAGAAGAAGAAGAAGAAGAAAATGAAGAAGACGAGTGAGAAGAAGAAGAAGAAAAAGAAAAAGAAGAAAAACAAGAAGAAGATGAAGACGAAGAAGAAGAAGAAAAAGAAGAAGATGAAGAAGAAGAAGAAGTCGAGGAAGAAGAAGAATACAAAAAAGAAGTTGAAGAAAAAGAAGAAGAAGAAGAAGAAGATGATGATGATGATGAAGAAAGAGAAGAAGACGAACAGGAAGAAGAAGAACTAGAAGAATAAGAACAAGAACGTGAAGAAGGAGATGAAAAAGAGGAAGAAGAGGAGGAAGAAGAAGAAGAGGAAGATGAAGAGAAGGAAGAAGAAGAAGAAGAAGATGATGAAGAAGAAGAATAAGAAAAAGAAGAAGAAGAAGAAGAAGAAGAAAAAGATGATGAAGAAGAAGGTGAAGAGGAAGAAGACAAAGAAGGAGAAGAAGAAGAAGAAGAAG
>JAIUJO010000702.1:160000-161444 GCA_023846275.1 Vanilla planifolia
GATGAAGAAGTGGAAGAAGAAGAAGAGGAGGAAGAAGGAGAAGAAGAGGATGAAGAAGAAGAAGAAGAAGAAGAAGAAGAAGACAAAGAAAAAGAAGAAAAAGAACAAGGAGAAGATGAAGTCGAAGAACAAGATGATAAAGGGGAAGAAGAGGATGAAGAAGGAGAAGAAAAAGAAGAACAAGAAGACGAAGAAGAAGAAAACGAAGAAGTGGAAGTAGAGGTAGAAAAAGATGAAGAAGAAGAAGAAGAAGAAGATGATGAAGAAGAAGAAGAAAAGGAAGAAAAAGAAGAAGAGTAGAGAAAAGGCGAAGGAGGAGAAGAAGAAGAAGATGAAGAAGGCAGAAGAAGAAGAAGAAGAAGAAGAAGAAGAAGAAGAAGAAGAAGAAGGTGAAGAAGAAGAATAAGAAGAATGAGAAGAAGATGAAGAAGAAGAAGAAGATGGAGAAGGAGAGCATTAAGATGAACAAGAGCAGAAGAAGAAGAAGGAGGAGGAGATGAGGAAGAAGACGAAGAAGAAATTGAAGAAATACAAGAAGAATAAGAAAAAGAAGAAGATGAAGAAGAAGAAGAAGATGAAGATCAAGAAGAAAACAAAGGAGAAGAAGAAGAAGGAGGAGGAGGAGAAGAAGAAGAAGAAAGGGAGGAAGAAGAAGAAGAAGAAGAAGAAGAAGAAGAAGAAGAAGAAGAGAAGAAGAAGAAGAAGAAGGAGGAGGAGGAGGAGGAGGAGGAGGAGGAGGAGGAGGAGAAGAAGAAGAAGAAGAAGTAGAAGAAGAAGAAGAAGAAGAAGAAGATGAAGATGTAGATGAAGATGAAGAAGAAGAAGATAAAAAAGAAAAGGAGGAAGAAGAAAAGTAAGAAGAAGAAGTTGGAGAAGAAAAAGAAGTTGAAGATGATGTAGAACAAGACGAAGAAGAGGAAGAAGAAGAAGAGGAAGAAGGAGACAAAGAAGAAGAAGAAGAAGAAGAAGAAGAGGAAGAAGAATAGGAGGAACAAAAGAAAGAAGACAATGAACAAGAAGAAGATAAAGAAAAAGAAGAAGAAGGATATAATGGAGAAGAAGAAGAAGAACAAGAAGAAGAAGTATGGGAAGACAAAGAACAAAAAGAAGAAGAAGAAAAAGAAGAAGGAAAAGAAGAAGAAGGAAAAGAGAAGGTGAAGAAGAAGAAGTAGAAGAAGAAGAAGAAGAAGAAGAAGAAAAAGAAGATGAAGAAGAAGAAGAAGAAGGAGAAGAAGGAGAAGTAGAGTAGTAGAGGAGTAAGAAGAAGAAGAAGAAGAAGAAGATGAAGAAGAAGAAGAAGGAGAAGTGGTGTGTAGAGGTGTAAGAAGAAGAAGAAGAAGGAGGAGGAGGAGGAGGAGGATATGGAGAAGAAGAAGAAGAAGAAGTTGATGATGATGATGAAGAAGACGAAAAATAAGAAGGAAGGAGATGAAGAAGTTTATGA
>JAIUJO010000560.1:7500-20000 GCA_023846275.1 Vanilla planifolia
TTTTCTTCTTCTTCTACTTCTTCCTTTCCTCTTCTTCTTCTTCTTTTTCTTCTTCTTCTTCTTCTTCTTCTTCTTCCTTCTATTCTTCTACTTCCCCTTCTTCTTCTATTTCTTCCTCTTCCTCTTCTTCTTCTTCTTATTCGCTTACAACTTTTTTCTTTTCTTCTTCTTCTTCTTTGTCTTATTCTTTTTCTACTTCTTCTTCTTGTTCTTCTTCTTCTTCTTCTTTTACTCCTTCTTCAACTTATTCTTTTTCTTCCTCTACTCCTTATTGTTCTTCTTCTTTATCATCTTTTACTACTTGTTCTTCTTCTCCTTCATGTTCTCCTTCTTCTTCTTCTTCTTCTTCTTCTTCTTTTCTTCTCTTTTTCTTCTTTTTCTTCTTCATAATCTTGTTCATCATCATCATCTTCTTCTTCTTCTTCCTCTTCTTCTACTACTGCTTCTTTTCTTCTTCTTTTTCTTCTTCTTCTTCTTCTTCCACATTTCCTCCAATTGTTTTTTATCTTGTTCCTGTTATTCTTCTACTTCTTCATCTTCTTCATCTTCTTCTTCCTCTTCATCTTCTTCTTCTTCTTCTTCTTCTTCTTCTTCCTCTTCTTCTTGTTATTGTTATTATTCTTCTTCTTCTTCTTCTCCTCCTTCTTCTTATTTTTCTTCCTTTTCTTCTTCCACTTTTGTATCTTCTCTTTCTTTTTGTTCTTATCCTTCTTTTTGTTCTTTTCTCCTTCTTCTCCTTCTCCTCCTTCTTCTTCTTCTCCTTTTTCTTCTTTTTCTCTTTCTTCTTCTTCTTCTTCTTCTTCTTCTTTATCATCATCATATTTTTCTTCTAATTCCTCCTCTTCTTCTTCTTCTACTCCTTTTTCTTCATTTGCTTCCTCTTTTTCTTCTTCCTACCCTTCAACTTTGTTGTCTTCATCATCCTTTTCTTCCTCTACTTCTTCTTCATTTTCTTCTTCTTCCACTTCTTCTTCTTCTACTTCTTCTTCTTCTGCAACTTTTTCTCCTTCTTTCTCTTCCTCTCCTTCTTGATTTCCTTCTTCTTCTTCTTCTTCTTCTTCTTCTTTTCTTCTTCTTCTTCTTCCTCTTCTTCTTCTTTTTACTCTTCTTCTTCTTCTTCTTCTTGTTCCTCTACTTCTTCTTCTTCTTCTCCTTTTTCTACTTCTTCATCATCATCGTCCTCTTCTTCTTCCTCGAATTCCTCTTCTTCTTCTTCATCTTCTTCTTCTTCTTCTTCTTTTTGGTCATCTTCTTCTTCTGCTTCTTCTTCTTCTTCTTGGTCATCTTCTTCTTCTTCTTCTTTATCAAATTCTTCTTCTTCTTCTTCGACCACTAATTCCTCTTCTTCTTCTTCTTCCTCCTCTTCCTCCTCTTCTTCTTCTTGTTCTTCTTCTTCTTCTTCTTCTTCTTCTTCTTCATCGACTTCTATTTCTTCTTCTTCTCCTTCTTCTTCTACCTCATCTTCTTCTTCTACTTCTTTTCGTTTTCTTCTTATTCTTGTTATTCTTCTTCTTCTTCTTCTTATCAGTAATCCTCATCATCTTCAACTTCTCCTTCTTCTTATTCTTCTCCTTCCACTTCTTCTTATTCTTGTTCTTCTTCATCATCCTCATCTTCTTCTTCTTCTTCTTCCTCTTCTTGTTAATTTTCTTCTTCTTCTTCTTCTTCTACTTTTATTTCTACTTCTACTTCTTCTTCTTCCTCTTCTTCTTCTCCTTCTTCTTCTTCTTCCTCTTCTTCTTCTTCTTCCTTTTCTTCTTTTTCTTCTTCTTCTTCCACTTCTTCTTCTTCTTCTTCTTCTTCTTCTTTTCTTCCTCCACTTCTTCTTCTTCTTCTTCTTGATCTTCTTCTTCTTGTTCTTCTTATTCTTCTTATTCTTCTTCTTCATCATTTTCTTCTTCTCCTTCATCGTCTTCTCCTTCTTCTTCTTCTTCTTCTTCTTCTTCTTCTTATTTTTTTTCTTCTTTTTCTTCTTCTTCTTCTTCATCATCATCTCCTTCTCCTTCTTCTTCTTCTTCTTCTTCTTTTTCCACTTTTTTCCTCTTCTACTTCTTCTTCTTGTTCTACTTCTACTTCTTCCTCTTCTTCTTGTTCTTCTTCTTCTTCTATTAGTTCTTCACCTTCTTCATCATCATCATCTTCTTCTTTTTCTTCTCTTCTCCTCCTCCTCCATCAACTTCTTTTCTCCTCCTTCTTCTTGTTCTTCCTCTTCTTCTTCTATATCATCATCATCTTGTTCTTCTTCATCCACATCTTCTTCTTCTTCTTCTTCTTCTTCTTCTTCTTCTTCTTATTATTCTTCCTATTCTACTTCTTCTTCTTCTTCTTCTTCTGATTCCTCTTCTACTTTTTCTTCTTCTTCTTTCTCTTCTTCTTCTTCTACTTCTTCCTCTTCTTCTTCTTCTTCTTCTTCATCATCTTCTTCTTCTTCTTCATACTCTTCTTTTTCTTCATCGTCTTCTACTTCATCTTCTTCTTCTTCTTGTTCTCCTTCTTCTTCTTCTTCCACTTCCTTTTCTTCTTCTTCTTCTTCTACTTCTTCTTCTTCTCCTTCCAAGTATTCTTCTTATTGTCTTTGTTCATTGTCCTCTTCTTCTTCTTATTCTTCTTCCTCTTCTTCTTATTCTTCATTTTCTTCTTCTTCTTCAAAATCTTCTTCTTTTACTTCTTCTACTTCTTCTTCTTTGTATTCTACTTCTTCTTCTTCATCATCTTCTTCTTCTTTTTCTTCATCTTATTCTTCTTCATCTTCGTCTTCTTTTTATTCTTCTTCTTCTTTCTCTTCTCCTTCTTCTTCTTCTTCTTCATTCCCTTCTACCTCTTCTTCTACTACTTCTTCTTCTTCTTCCTGTTATTCTTCTTCCTCTTCTTCTTATTCCACTTCTTCTTCCTTTTCTTCTTCTAGTACTTCTTCTTCTTGTTCTTCCTTTACTTATTCTTCCTTTTCTTCTTCTTCTTCTTCTTCTTCTTCTTCTTCTTCTTGATCTCCTTGTTCTTTCTCTTCTTCTCCTCCACCTTCTTCTTCTTTTTATTTGTCTTTTTTCTTCTTTTTATTCTCTTTCTCCTTCATATTCTTCTGCTTCTTATTCTTTTTCTTTTTCTTTTTCTTCTTCTTCTTCATCGTCATCATCTTCTTCTTCTTCACCTTCTTCTTCTTCTCCTCCTTCTTCTACTTATTATTATTCTTCTTTTGTCTTTTTCATCATCTTCTTCTTCTTCTTCTTCTTCTTCATTTTATTCTTCGTATTCCTCTTCTTCTTGTTAATCTTCTTCTTCATCTTCTTGTTCTTCTTCTTCTTTCTCTTCTTCTTCAACTTCTTCATCTTCATCTACTTCTTCTCCTACCTCTTCTTCTTCTTCTTCTTCTTCTTCTTCTTCTTCTTCCTCCTCTAGCTCTTCTTCTTCTTATTTTTCTTCTCCTTCAATTTCTTCTTCCTCTACAAATTCCACTTCTTCTTCTTCACCATCATCGTCTTCTCCTTCTTCCTCCTCTTCTTCTCCTCCTTCTTCTTCTTCTTCTTCTTCATCATCTTCTTCTTCCTCTTTTTCCTCTTCTTCTTCTTCTTCTTCTTCTTCTTCTTCTTCTTCTCCTTATTCTTTTCTTCTTTTTGTTCTTCTTCTCCTTCTTTTTCTTCTTCCTCTTCCTTCTATGCTTCTTATTAGTCATCCTCATCTTCTTCTTCTTCTTCATTTTATTATTATTATTATTATTATTATTATTATTATTATTATTATTATTATTCTTGTTGTTGTTGTTATTATTATTATTATTATTATTATTATTATTATTATTATTACTACTACTATTCTACTTCTTCAAATTTTTCTTATTTTACTTCTTCTTCCTCCTCTTCTTCGTCTTCCCCTTCTTCTTCTTCTTCTTCCTCTTCATCTTCTTCGTCTTCTTCTTCCTCTTCTTCTTCTTCTTCTTGCTCCTCTTCTTCTTCTTCTTCCTCTTCTTCTCCTTCTTCTTCTTCTTCATCATAATCATAATCATCATCATCATCTTCTTCTTCTTTTTCTCCATCTTCTTTTTCTTTTTCTCCATCTTCTTCTTCTTTTTCTGCTTTGTTTTCTTCTTCATCTTCTTCTTCCTCCTTTTCTTCTTCTTGTTCTTCATCTTCTTCTTATTTTTCTTCTTCTTCTTCTTCTTCTTCTTCTTCTTCTTCTTCTTCTTTTTCTTCTTCTTCTTCTTCTTCTTCATTTTCTTCTTCCTCATTTCATTTTTCTTCCTCTTCTTCATATTCTACTTCGTCCTCATCTTTTTCTTCTTCCACTTTTCTTCCTCTGTTTCTTCTTCTTCTTCTTCTTCTTCTTCTTCTTTTTCATCTTCTTCTCCTTCTTCTTCTTCTTCTACTACTTCTCTTATTCATCATCACTTCTTCTACTTCTTCTTCTACTTCTCTTACTTTTCATAATCATCATCTTCTTCTTCTTCTTCTTCTTCTTCTTCTTCTTCTTCTTCTTCTTCTTCTTTTTCTACTACTACTTCTTCTTTTTATCTTCTATTTCTTCATCTTGTTCTTCTAGTTGTTCTACTTCTTCTTCTTCACCTTCACCTTCTTCTTCTTCTTCTTCAGCATCTTCTTTTTCTTCTTCTTCTTCTTCCACATAAACTTTGTCCTCTTCGTTTTCTTCTTCTTCTTTTTCTTCTTACCCTCCTTCTTCTTCTTCCTTTTCTTCTTCTTCCTCTTCTTCTTCTAGTCGTTCAACTTGATCTTTTTCTTCTTTTTCTTCTTCTTCTTCTTCTTCTTCTCTTTCTTCTTCTTCTTCTTTTTCTTCTTCTTATTCTTCTTCTTCTTGTTCTCCTCCTTCAAATTCTCCTTCCTCTTGTTCCTTTTCATTTTCTTCTTTGTCTTCTTCTCCTTCTTCTACTTCTTCTCCTTCTTCTTCTTGTTCTTCATCTTTTACCTCTTCTACCTCTTTTTTCACTTCCTCTTCTTCTTGTACTTCTTGTTCATCTTCTGCTTCATCTTCTACTTCCTTATCTTCTTCTTCTAATTCCATTTCTTGTTCTTCTTTTCTTTCTCTTCTTTTTCTTCTTCTTCACCATTTTTATCTTCTTCTTCTACATCTACTTCTTCATCTTCTTCTTCTTCTTCAACATCTTCTTCTTCCTCTTCTAATTCTTCTTCTTCTTCTTCCCCTAGTTGTTCTTCTTCTGCTTCTTTCTTTTTTTCTTCTTCTTCTTCTTATTCTTATTCTTCTTCTTCTTCACCTTTCTCTTTTACTTTTTCTTCTCCTTCTTCTTATTCTTCCACTTCTTCTTCCTCTTCTGCTTCTTCTTCTTCCTCCTCTTCTTCATCACCTTCTTCATCTTCTTCTAGTTCTTCCTTTTTCTCTTCTTTTTCTTCTTCTTCTTCTACTTATTTTTCCTCTTCTTCTTCTTCTACTTCTTCTTTTCCTACTCCTCTTCCTCCTCCTCCTCCTTCTCCTCCATTATCTTCTTCCTCTTCTTCGTCTTCTTCTTCTTCTTCTTCTTCTCCTTCTCCTCCTTCTATTTCTTCTCGTTCTTCTACTTCTACTTCTCCTTCTTCTTCTTCTTCTTCTTCTTCTTCATTATCAATATCCTCTTCATCTTCTTCTTCATCATCATCTTCTTTCTCGTCTTCCTCTTCTTCTCTATCATTTCCTTCTTCTTCTTCTTATTTGCCTTCGTCCTCTTCTTCTTCTTCTTATTTTTCAACCTCATCTTCTTCTTCTACTTCTTCATGTTCGTCTTCTTCTTTTTCTTCTCCATCTTCTTCTTCTTCTTCTTAGCTTTCTTCCTCTTCTACTTCTTCTTCTTATTCTTCTTGTTCTTCTCCTTCTTCTTATTCTTCTTCTTCTTCTTCTTCTTCTTCTTCTTTTTCCTCTTCTTCTTTCTCTTCTTCTTGATCTTCTTCTACTTTTTCTTCTCCTTCTTCTTCTTCGTCTTCGCCTTCGTCATCTTCTTCTCCTTCTCCTTCTTCTTCTCCTTCTTCTTCTTCTTCTTCCTCTTCTTCATCTTGTTCTTCTTCATCATCATCATCTTCTTCTTCTTCAAATTCATCTTTTCTTCTTCTTCTTCATGTACTCCTTCTTTTTATTCTTCTTGTTTGTCTTCTTCTTCTTTTTCTGCTTCTTGGACTTCTTCTTCTTCTTCTTCTTCTTCTACTTCTACTTCTTCTATTTTCAACTTCTTTTCTTTATCATCATCTTCTTCTTCTTCTTCTTCTTTTTCTACATTTACTTCTTATTTTTCTTCATGTTTTTCTTCTTCTTCTTTTTCTTCTTTTTCTTCTTCTTCTTCTCCCTTCTCTTCCTCTTCTTCAACTCCTTGGTCTTTTTCTTCTTCTCCTCCTTCTTTGCCTTCTTCTTCTCCTTCTTCATCTTCTCATCTTCTTGATCTTCTTCTACTTCTTATTCTTCTTCTTCTACATCTTTTTTCTTCTTCTTTTTCTTTCACTTTTACTTCTTCATTTTCTTCTTCTTTTTTATTCTTTTTCTTTTTCTTCATCTAATTCTTCTTCAGCTTCTTTCTCTTAATCTTCTTCATTCGTTTTCTTCTTCATCTTCATCTTCTTCTTCTACTTCATCTTCTCCTTTTTCTTCTTCTTCCTCTTGCTCTTCTTCTTCTTAATCTTCTTCTTCCTCTTCCTCTGCTTCTTTTTCTTCTTTATCTTTTTTCTCTGAATCTTCTTGTTCTTCTTGGTCTTATTCTTCTTCTTCTTCTTCACCATCCTCTTCTTCTTCCACTTCTTCTTCATGTTCTTCCTCTTCTTCTCCCTCTTCTTCTTTTTCTTCTTTTTCTTCTTCCACTTTTCCTTGTTCATCTTTTTATTAATCTTCTTCTTCTTCTTCTTCTTCTTCTTCTCCTTCTTCTTCCTCTTTCTATCCTTCTTCTTCTTCTTCTTCTCTTTCTTTTTTTCTTCTTCTTGTTCATGTTCTTCTTCTTCTTCTTCTTCTTCTTCCTCTTCTTATTCTTCTTTTTCATCGTGTTCGACTTCTTTATCTTCTTCTTCTACTTCTTCTTCTTCTACATCTTCTTCTTTTTCTTCTTCTTATTCTAATTTATTGTTATTCTTCTTCTTCTACTTCTTCTTCATTTTCTTCTTTCTTTTCCTCCTCTACTTCTTTTCCATTGACAAAATCATCTTCATCTTCTTCTTCTTCTTCAAGTTCATGTTCTTCCTCTTCTTCTTCTTCTTCTTCTTCTACTTCTTCTTCTTCTTCTTATTGTTTTACTTTTTATTTTTTACTTACTTCTTCTTCTTCTTCTTCATCATCTTCTTATTCTTATTTTTTTTCTTCTTCTTCGTCTTCTTCTTCTTCTTCTTCTACTTCTTATTCTTCTTCTTTTTCATTATCATTATAATCATTATCATCATCATCATCTTCTTCTTCTTCTGCATTTTCTTCTTATTTTTCTTCTTCTTCTTCTTCTTCTTCTTCTTCTTTTTGTTCTTCCACTTCTCCGTCTCCTTCCTCTTCTTCAATTCCTTAGTCTTTTTCTTCTTCTCCTCCTTTTTCGCCTTCTTCTCCTTCTTCATCTTTTCTTCTTCTTCATCTTCTTCAAGTTCTTCATCTTCTTCTTCTTCTACATCTTTTTTTCTTCTTCATTTTCTTGTTCTTTTTGTTCTTTTTGCTCTTCTTCACCTTCTTTCTCTTCATCTTCTTCATTTGTTTTCTTCTTCATCTTCATCTTCTTCTTCTTCTTCTTCTTCTTCTTCTTCTTGCTCTTCTTCTTCTTAATCTTCTTCTTCCTCTTCCTTTTCTTCTTTTTCTTCTTTATCTTTTTTCTCTCACTCTTCTTCTTCCTCTCTTCATGTTCTCCTTCTTCTTCTTCTTCTTCTTTGTCTTCTTCCTCTTCCTTTTCTTCTTCATCTTCCTCTCTTTTTTCCTCTTCTTCTTAATCAACATCGTCATCTTCTTCTTCTAAATTTCTTTTTCTTCTTCTTCCTCTTCATCATCATCTTCTTCTTGTTCTTCCTATTTTTCTCCCTCTTCTCCTTCTTCTTCATCTTCTTCCTCTTCATCATCATCATCATCATAATTTTCTTCTTCTTCTTCTTTCTCTTCTTCTTCTTCTTATTATTATTCTTTTACTTCTTCTTCATCTACTTCTTCTTCTTCTTCTTCGTCTTCTTCTTTGTCTTCCTCTCCATCTCCTTATCCTTCTTCTTCTTCATATTCTTCTCCTTCTTCGTCCTCTTCTTCTTCCTCTGCTTCTTCTTCTTCTTCTTCTGCATCATATTTTTCTTCTTCTTCTAATTCTTCTTCTTCTTCCTCTACTTCTTCTTTTACTTCTTCTTCTACTTCTTCTTCATCATCTTCTTCTTCTCCTCCTCCTTCTTCTCCTTCCTCTTCTCCTACTTCTTAATCTTCTTCTACTTCTACTTCTTCTTCTTCTTCTTCCTCTTCCTCTTATTCTTCTTCTTCTTCCTCTTCCTCTTCTTCTTCTTCTTCTTCTTCTTCCTCTTCTTCATCATCATCTTCTTCTTCTTCTTCTTCTTCTTCCTCTTCTTCTTCTTCTCCTCCTTCTTTTTCTCTTCATTTTCCTATTCGTCATCCTCGTCTTCTTCTTCTTTATCTTCGCCTTCTTCTGCATGTTCTTCTTCTTCTTCTCCTTCTTCTTCTTTTCTTCTCCTACTCCTTCTAATTCTTCTCCTACTTCTTATTCTTCTTTTTCTTCTTCTTTTTCTCCTTCTTCATCTTCTTCAGCTTCTTCCTCATCATCATCGTCTTCTTATTCTTCTTCTTCCTTTTCTTCTTTTTCTTCTTCTTCTTCTTAAACATCTGTTTTTTTTCTTTTTTTTTTCTTCTTTTTTCTTCTTCTCCTTCTTCTTCTTCATCACCATCTTTGCCTTTGTCTTCTTTTTCTTCTTCTTCTTTTTCTTCTTCCTTTTCTTCTTTATCTTCTTCTTCTTCTTCTTCTTCAACTTCTTCTTCTTCTTCTTCTTCTTCATCTTGTTCTTCTTCTTCCTCTTCGAGTTAAGCAACAACTTCTTCTTCTTCTTCTACTTCTTCTACTACTACTACAACTTCTTGTTCATGTTCTTCTTCTTGTTCTTCTTCTTATTCTTCTTCTTGTTCTTCTTCTTGTTCTTCTTCTTTTTCTTCTCGTTCTTCTTCTTCTTCTTTTTCATCATCTTCTACTCCTTCTTCATCATCTTCTTTTTTTTCTTCATCTTCATCTAATTCTTCTTTTTCATCTTCTTATTCTTTGTCTTCTTCTTCTTCTTCTCTTTCTCACCATCTTCGTCTTCTTCTTCTTCTTCTTCTTCATCGTATTCTTCTTCGTTTTCTTCTTCTTCGTCTTCTTCTTCTTCATCCTCTTCTTCTTCTTCTTCCACTTCTTTTTTGTTTTCCTTTCTTCTTCTTCCTCTTCCTCTTCTTCGACTTCTTTTTCTTCTTTTTCTTCTTCTTCTTCTTCTTCTTCTTCTTCTTCTTCTCCCTCTTTATGCACTTCTCCTTAAACTTCCTCTTCTTCTTCTTCTTCTTCCATTTATCCTTCTTCCTCTTCTTCTTCTTCCCACTCTCCTTTTTCATCTTTTTCTTCTTCTTTTTCTTCTTCTTCTTCTTCATCTTCTACTTCTTTTTCTCAATCTTTAATTTCATCTTCTTCTTCTCATTCTTCTTCTTCATCATCCTCTTTGTCCTCATCTTCTTCTTCTTCCACTTCTTCTTCTTGTTGTTCTATTTCTTCTACTGCTCCTCGTTCTTCTTATTCTTCTTCTTCTTCTTCTTCTTCTTCTTCTCGTTCTTCTTCTTCTTCTTCTTGTTCTTCTTCATCTTCTTCTCTTTCTTCTTCTTCTTTTTCATCATCTTCTACTCCTTCATCATCATCTTCTTTTTTTTGTCATCTTCATCTAATTCTTCTTTTTCATCTTCTTATTCTTTGTCTTCTTCTTCTAACTTCATCACCGTCTTCGTCTTCTTCTTCTTCTTCCCATTCTTCTTCATTTTCTTCTTCTTCTTCTTCTTCTTCTTCCTTTTCTTTTTCGTTTCCCTTTTCTTCTTCTTCTTCTTCTTCTTCTTTGACTTCTTTTTCTTCTTCTCCTTCTTCAAGCACTTCTCCTTAAACTTCCTCTTCTTCTTCTTCTTCTTCCGCTTTTCCTTCTTCCTCTTCTTCTTCTTCCCACTCTCCTTTTTCATCTTTTTCTTTTTCTTTTTCTTCATCTTCTTCTTTATCTTCTACTTCTTTTTCTTAATCTTTAATTTCATCTTCTTCTTCTCATTCTTCTTCTTCATCATCCTTTTTGTTCTCATCTTCTTCTTCTTCCACTTCTTCTTCTTCTTCTATTTCTTCCACTACTCCTCGTGCTTCTTCTTCTTCTTCTCCTTCTTCTTCTTCTTCTTCTTCTTCTTCCTCTTCCCCTTCTTCTTCTTCTTCTTCTTTCCCTTCTTCCTCTTCTTCTTCTTCTTCTTCCTATTATTCTTCTTCCTCTTATACTTCTTCCTCTTCTTCTTTCTTTTATTCTTCTGCTTCTTCTTCTTCATATTCTTCCTTTTCTTCTCCTTCCTTTTCTTCTTCTTCTTCTTCATCTTCTTCTCCTCCTTCTTTTTCTTCTTCTTCTTCTTCTTCTTCTTAGTTACCTTATTCTTTCTCTTCTTCTCCTCTGTCTTCTTCTTCTTTTTCATCTTCTTTTTTCTTCTTTTTGTTCTTCTCCTTCTTTTTCTTCTTCTGCTTCATATTCTTCTGCTTGTTATTCTTTTTCTTTTTCTTTTACTTCTTCAACATCATCATCTTCTTCTTCTTCTTCACCATCTTCTTCTTCTCCTCTTCCTTCAACTTATTATTATTCTTCTTTCGTCTTTTTCATCATCTTCTTCATCATCTTCTTCTTCTTCCTCTTTTTACTCTTCGTATTCCTCTTCTTCTTGTTAATCTTCTTTTTCATCTTCCTGTTCTTCTTCTTCTTCTTTCTCATCTTCTTCAACTTCTTCATCTTCATCTACTTCTTCATCAACCTCTTCTTCTTCTTCCTCTTCTCTTCTTCCTTTTTTTCCGCTTCCTCTTCTTCTTTCTTTTTTTCATCTCCTTCAACTTCTTCATCCTATACAAATTCCACTTCTTCTTCTTCATGTTCTTCTTCTTCTTCCTCTTCTTCTTCTCCTTCTTCTTCTTCTTGTTCTTCTTTTTCTTCTCCTCATTATTTTCTTCTTCTTCTTCTTCTTCTTCTTCTTCTTCTTCTTCTTTCTTCTTCTTCCTTCTCTACTTCTTCTTATTAGTCATCCCCATCTTTTTCTTCTTCTTCATCTTATTATTATTATTATTATTATTATTATTATTATTATTATTCTACTTCTTCATCTTCTTCTTCTTTTACTTCTTCTTCCACCTCTTCTTCGACTTCCCCTTTTTCTTCTTCTTCTTCATCGTCTTCCTCTTCATCATGTTCTTCTTCTTCTTCCTCTTCTTCTTCTTCTTTCTCCTCTTCTTCTTCTTCTTCTTCTTCTTCCTCTTCTTCTCCTTCTTCTTCTTCATCATAATCATAATCATCATCTTCTTTTGTTCTTCTTCTTCTTCATCATCTTCTTCTTTTTCTACTTCGTTTTCTTCTTTATCTTCTTCTTCCTCCTTTTCTTCTTCTTCTTCTTCTTCTTCCTCTTCTTCTTTTTCTTCTTCTTCTTCTTATTCTTCTTCTTCTTTTTCTTCTTCTTCTTAATTTTCTTCTTCCTAATTTTATTTTTCTTCCCCTTCTTCATATTCTACTTCTTCTTCTTTTTCTTCTTTTGCATCTTCTTCTTCTTCTACTTCTTCACCTTCTTGTTCTTGTTCTTATTCTTCTTCTCCGTCTCCAACTTCTTCTCTTACACCTTCCTCTTCTTCTTTTCTCCTTCTCCTTCTTCTTCTTCTTCTTCTTGTCTTACTTATTCATCATCATCATTTTCTTCTTCTTCTTTTTCTACTACTACTTCTTTTTCTTGTTCTTTAATTTCTTTATCTTGTTCTTTTGGTTCTTTCACTTCTTCTTCTTCTTCTTCTTCATTAGCTTCTTCTTCTTCTTCTTCTTTTTCTTCCACTTAAACTTTGTCCTCTTCATCTTCTTCTTCTTCATCCTCTACTTCTTCTTCTTCTTGCTCTTCCCCTCCTTCTTCTTCTCTATTTTCTTCTTCTTCTTCTTATCCTTCATCATCTTCTTCTTCCACATCTACTTGTTCTTCGTCTTCTTCTTTTCCTTCTTCTTGTTCTTCTTCTTGTTCATCATCTTCTTCTCTTTCTTCTTCATCTTCCTCTTCTTCTTCTCTTTCCTTTTCTTCCTCTTCTTCTTCTTCTTCTTCTCCTTCTAATTCTCCTTCTTCTTATTCCTCTTCAATTTCTTTTGTCTTCTTCTCGTGCTTCTGCTTCTTCTTCTCCTTCTTCTTCTTGTTCTTCATCTTCTACCTCTTCTTCCACTTCTTCTACTTCTTCTTCATCTTCTGCTTCTTCTTCTACTTCCTTGTCTTCTTCTTCTAATTGCATTTCTTCTTCTTTTTCTTTCTTTTTCTTCTTCTTCATCATTATGATCTTCTTCTTCTACTTCTACTTCTTCATC
>JAIUJO010000560.1:25000-30000 GCA_023846275.1 Vanilla planifolia
TCTTCTACTTCTTCCTTTTCTTCTTCTTCTCTACTTTTTTATCTTCTTCTTCTTCATCAACATCATCTTCATCTTCTTTTTTTACTTCTTCTTTATCATCCTCTTCTTCTATATCTTCTTCATGTTCCACTTCTTTAGCTTGTTCTTCTTCTTCTTCTTCCAACTCAACTTCGACCTCTTCAACTTCTTCTTCTTCTTCCTCATCTTCTTATTTGTCATCCTTATCTTCTACTTCTTCTTCTTCCACCTCCTCCTCTCCTTCTTCTTCCTCTACTTCTTCTTCTTAATCTTCTTCTTCTTCCACTACATCTTCTTCTTCTTCCTATTCTTCTTCTTCTTCTCCTTCTTTTTCTTCTTCTTCTTCTTCTTCTCCATCTTCTTCTTATTCTCCTTTTTCTTTCTCTTCTTCTTCTTCCTCTTCTACTTCTTCTTCTTCTTCTTCTCCATCTTCTTCTTTGTGTTCTTCTCCATCTTCTTCTTCTTCTTCTTCTTCTTATTCTTCTTCTTATTCTCCTTCATCTACCTCTCCTTCTTCTTTTTCTTCTTCTTCTTCTTCTCCTTCTTCTTCTTCTTTATCTTCCACCTGTTGTTCTTTTCTTCTTCTTCATTATATTATACCTCTTCCTCTTATTCATCTTCTTCTTCTTCTTCTTCTTCCTCGTCTTCTAATTCTACTTCTTTATCATCATCATCTTCTTCTTCGACATCTTCTTCTTCATCTTTTTCTTCTTCTTCTTCCTCTAGTTTATCTTCTTCTTCTTCAACTCTTTTCTGTTCTTGTTCTTCTTTTTCTTCTTCAACTTCTTCTTCTTCTTTATCTTAATCTTCTTGTTCTTCTTCTTCTTCTTCATCTACTTCTTCCACTTCTTCTTCTATTCTTCTTCCCCTTCTTATTTTTCTTCTTCATCCTCTTCTTCTTTGACTTCTTCTTCTTCTTCCACTTCTTCACCATCATCTTGTTCTTCTTTTAGTTCTTCCTTTTCTTCTTCTCTTTCTTCTTCTTCTTCTTCTTCTTCTTTTTCTTATTCTTATTCTTCGTCTTCTTCTTCTACTTCTCCTCCTCGTCATCATCCTCCTCTCGCTCCTCAATTTTCTTCTTTCTCTTCTTCTTCTTCTCCTTCTAATTCGTCTTTTTCTTCTTCTCCTTCCTCTTCTCATTCTTCTTCTTCTTCTTTATATTTTCTTCTTATTATTCATCATTATCATCATCTTCTTCTTCTTCTACTACTTCTGCTTCTTCATCTTCTTTTTCATCATTCAGTTGTTCTCTATCCTTTAATTTCTCATCTTCTTATTCATCTTCGTCTTCTTCTTAATTTTCTTCTTCTTTTCTTCTTCTTCTCTTTCTCCTCTTCCTTCTTCTCCTTCTTCTTCTTCTTACTAGTCATCCTCGCCATTTGCTTTTTCTAATTCTTCTTTCTTCTTCCTCTAATTCTTCCTCTAATTCCTCTTCTTCTTCTTCTTCTTCTTCTTCTACATATTCTTCTTCTTCTCCTCCTCCTCCTTCTTCTACATCTTCTTCTACTACTACTATTACTTCTTCTTCTTATTCTTCTTCTTCGTCTTCTCCTTCTTCTCCTTCTTCTTCTTCTTCGTACTCTTCCTCTTCTTCTTCTTCGTCCTCTTCCTATTCTTCTTCTTTCTCCTCTTCCTCTTCTCCTTCTTCTTCCTCTTCTTCGTCTTCTTCTTCTTCCTCTTCTTCTTCTTCTTCTTCTTCTTCTTCTTCATCTTCTTCTTCCCCTTCTTCTCCTTCTTCTCCTTCTCGTCATCCTTCTTCTTCTACTTCTTCTTCTTCTTCTTCTTCTTCTTCATCTTCATCTTCTTCTTCTTCTTCATCAACATCAATTTCTTCTTTTTCTTCTTCTTCTTCTTCTTCGTATTCTTGTTCATCATCTTCATCATCTTCTTGTTTTTCTTCTTCTTCCTCTTCTTCTTCATTTTCTTCTTCTACTTCTTTTATTCTTCTTCTTCTTCTAGATTTTCCTCTTAATTGTTCTTTATCTTCTTCTTGCTCTTCTTTTTTTTTCTTCTTCTTCCTCTTCTATTTCTTCTTCCTCTTCTTCTCATTGTTGTTGTTCTTCTTCTACTTCTTTCCTGTCTTCCTCTTCTTCTTCTACTACTACTTCTTCTCCTTCTTTTACCACTTCCACTTCTTTTTCTCTTCGTCATCCATTACTTCTTCTTCTTCTTCTTGAAGTTCTTCTTCATCTTCTTCTTCTTCTTCTTCTCCTTCCTCTTCTTCTTCTTCTTTTTCTTCTTCTTCTTCTTCTTCTTCTTGTACTTCTTCTTTGCCGTCTTCTGGTTCTTCTACTTCTTCTTCTTCTTCTTCCTTTTCTTTTTGTTCAAATTTTTCTTCTTCCTCTTCTGTTTTTCATCATGATCATCATCTTCTTCTTCTTCTTATTTCTCTTCCTCTATTTCTTCTTTTTCTTCATCTTCTACTTCCTCTACTACTTCGTCTTCTTCCTTTTCCTCTTCTTTCTCTTCTTCTAATTCATCTTTTCTTCTGCTTATTCGTTTCTTTCTTCTTCTTCTTCTTCTTCTTCTTTGTTTTCTTCTTCATATTATACTTGTTCTTTTTTTCTTCTTCTTCTTCATCTTATCCTTATTCATCTTCTGCTTCTTCTTCTTCTTCTTCTTCTTTGTCTTCTTCTTCTTCTTCTCCTTCTTCTTCTTCTTCTCCTTCTTCTTCTTCTCTTTCTTCTTTTACTTCTTCGTGCTTTTCTTCTTCTTCTTCATCTTCTTCTTCTTTTTTCTACTTTTCTTCCTCCGCTTCTTGTTCATCCTCTTTTTCTTCTTTTTCTTATTTAACTTAATCTTCTTCTTCTTCTTCTTCTTCTTCTTCTTCTTCTTCTTCTTCTATTTCCTCTTTGACTTCTTCTTCTACTTCTTCTTTTTCCTCTTCTTCTTCTTCTTCTCCTTCCTCTTATTATTCTACTTATTTTTCTTCTCCTCCATCTTATTCTTCTTCTTCTGCTTCTTCTTCTTCTTCTACTTCATCATCATCATGTTCTTGTTCTTCTACTTCTTCTTTTTCTTCTTCTTCTTCTTCTTCTTCTTCTTCCTATTTTTCCTGCTTTACTTCTTCTCAAAGGTTATCCTTGTCTTCTTGTACTTCTTGTACCTCTCCTACTCCTTCCTCCTCTTCTTTTTCAACTTCCACTTCTTTTTCTTATAATACTTCTTTTTCTTTATCTTCTTCTTCTTCTTCTACTTGTTTTTCTTCGTTTTGACATTCCATTTTTTCTTCTTCCTCTTCTTTTTCTTTCTCTCCTTCATTTTTTCTTCTCTTTCTTGTGCATCACCTACTTCTTCTTCTTATTATTCTTCTTCTTCTTCTTCTTCTTCATCTTCATCATCATCATCTTCTTCTTTTACCTCTTGTTCTTCTTCTAAATCTTCTTCTTCTTCTTCTTCTTCTTTTCATTCCTCTTTTGCTTCTACTTCCCTTTCTTCCTCCTCTACTTCTTCTCAGTAGTTGTCCTTGCCTTCTTCTTCTTCTTCTTCATCTCTTTCTTCTTCTTCATCTTCTTTTTTTTTTCTTCTTCTTCTTCTTCTTCTTCTTCTCCTTCTTCTTCTTCTACTTCTTCTCGTTCCTCTTTTTCTTTCTTCTACTTCTTCTTCTTCTTCCTATTCCTCTTCTTCTTCATCACCATCTTCTTCTTCTTCTTCATTCCCATCTGCTTCTTCTTCTTCATCATCTTCTTCTTTTTCTTCTTCTTTGTCTTCCTCCCCTTCAAATTCGTCCTCTTCATCTTCCTCTTCTTCTTCTTCTTCTTCTCCTTCTTCTTCTTTTTTTTCATCTTCAACTTTTACTTCTTCTTTTTCTTCTTCTTCTTCTTCGTCTTCAACTTCTTCTTCTTTTTCTTCTTCTTTGTCTTCCTCTCCTTCAAATTCGTCCTCTTCATCTTCCTCTTTTTCTTCTTCTTCTTCTTCTCCTTCTTTTTTTTCATCTTCCACTTCTACTTCTTCTTTTTCTTCTTCTTCTTCTTCGTCTTCAAGTTCTTCTTCTTCTTCCTCTTCCACTTCTTCCTCATCTCCTTCTTCTTCTTCTTCATCTTCTTCTTCTTCTTCTTCTTCTCCTTCTTCTTCTTCTTCTTCTTCTAATTCCTCTTCTTCTTCTTCTTCTTCCACTTCTTCTTCTTCTTCTTCTTCTTCTTCTTCTTTAGCTTCTTCTTCTTCTTCATCTTCCTTTTCCTCATCTTCTTCTTCGTCTTCTTCCACACCTTCTTCTTCTTCTTCTTTCTTTTCTTCTTCTTCTTCTTCTTCTTCTTCTTCTTCTTCTTCGTCTAATTCTTCTTCCACTTGTTGTTGTTGTTGTTCTTCTTCTTCTTCTTCTTCTTCTTCTTCTTCATCTTCTTCTTCTTCTTCTTCTTATTCTTATTCTTTTTCTTCTTCTTCATCATCTTGTTCTTCTTCGCCGTCTTCTACTTCTTTTTCTTCTACTTCTATATCTTCCTCTTCTTTTTCTTCTTCTTCTTCTTCTTCTTATTCTTCATCTACTTTGTCCTCTACTTCTTCTTATTTCTCATCCTCGTCGTCTTCTTCTTCTTCTTCTTCTCCTTCCACATCTTCTTCTTCTTGTTATTTTTCATCATCCTCTTCGTCTTTGTCTTCTTCTTTTACTTGTTCTTCAACTTCTTTTTCATCTTCTTCTTTTTCTTCTTCTTATAATTCTTCGTCATGATCATCATCATCATTATCAACTTCTTCTTCTCCTTCTTCTTCTTCTACTTCTTCTTCGACTTCTTCTTCTTCTTTTTCTTCTTCTTCTTCTTTCACTTCTATTTCTCCTTTTTCTTCATCATCATCATTTTCCACTTCTTCTTCTTCACTATTTTCTTCTTCTTATTCTTCTTCTTCTTCTTCCACTAATTCTTCTTTTTATTAGTCATCCTTGTCTTCCTCTTCTTCTTCATCATCATTATCTTCTTTCTCTTGTTCATCTTCCTCTTCTTCCTCTTCTTCTACTTCTCTTTCTTCTTCATCTTCTTCTTTTT